>JAGDQP010009521.1:14650-58731 GCA_022664845.1 Lepisma saccharinum
GAATATCCAACTACGGCTTAAAATTCATCCACAAAAGTACGTAACCTCAAAATTGCCTGTTTAGCTTACACTTCGATTAGAAAATGACCGAGTTTTAAACGTAAAATAAGTTGAACGTTCACGGACAAATCACTTTGGCCAGTTTCAACCCATTTTCAGTTAACGTTAAGCTATTACAAAGAAAGTGTTTAACTTTAAAATGGAGTTAATTTTACCGATCTTTCCACTAAAAGGCTTACACTTTATCCACGTTTAAGAGTAAATACAACAAAACGCTAATTTTCGACTTTTATTTCTCCATAAAGTGGAGTAACTTTCATCCATTTCGTGTTTCCACTTTTTACAGTGTATATATATACACTTTCATATCGTACCGATCTCAATAGGTATATTTTCTTCGAAATCTACCTAAAAAGTGCAGAGAAAATTAATCGCCCCTCTGACCAGGAATCAAACCCGGAGTTCCCAGATCCAGGATCATTACCTTGGTGTCGGCAACAGGGTGATCTGATTCAGTTCTCGCCGAGTGTAATAACAATTTCTCTCTGTGTGTGTGTGTGTGTGTTTAGCATTTTATCACTCAGAGGACTTTTATGTGAATGGAATTAACATCTAGCTCATTAGATATTTATGAAATAAGTGTCCTAATCGAATATTACTATTGGAAGTAAATTTTGATCATTTTTCTGATAACAACATATCCAAAATCGACTAAAATGTTTACCATCTCTAGTAGCGATGATTTTGTGCACCATACTTGTTGTTGGTTCTGTACTTCTGTTTTATATATGTCAAATTCGACGTCTAAACTTAGAGAGAGAATTGAAGAGGAGTTGATCAAATTTTGGCAATTGTAGTCTTGAATTGTCATGTTTGAATGTTAATTTTGAACTTAAATAGATGGAGACATAAATATGGACATTTCTTTACAAATGTGGTCACATGCTACCAAAAATAAACGATGTAATGACAGAGGCACTTAAAAAAAAAGGAATACATATAACTGAATATTCTGTTTGAGAAAGAAGATACGTTTGACAATCAACAAATAACTCAACTTTTAAAGAAATTCTTATTGTTATATTACAAGGCTACTTGCAGTTAACATGATCCACTAGAAAATTTGTTCGAATTCTCATTAAATTAACTGGCATATTGTTCAATTAATTTGAAAATGAATGTATTAGCGTAGAATTAGTGAGAACAGTTTTACATCACAGATCCGTAAGTAGAAGTATTGTATATAAAAAATAATAATTAAAAAACTTTTTTTTTTAAAACAAGACACGCTTTTTTAAGATGGACTAAAAAGTAAAAAAATAAATTGAATTAATGAATCGGAAAATAAAAGCGTGGGTGTTCTTAGATATTATGATAAGGTAAACAAGAGCACCCACGCTTTTATTTTCCGATTTATAAGATTAATTCAATTTATTATTTCTTACTTTTTAGTCCATCTTAAAAAGAGTGTTTTTTTTTTAAATCCTTTTTTAATTATTTTTTTATGTATGTAGATGAATATTAAACTCTCTGCGAGATAGGCAACCCATAATTCACAAAATAGTTGCGGAGTTGCGTGCATTTAAGGATAATTTCGAATTATTTTAATTAAATAATTACAGTTAACTCGATTATTTTGTCGTATATCTAATGATTGAATATTGTATTGTCATCGGAAGCAAGGAAGTTTACAAAATTTCAAAGAAATCGGATGATGGGAAGTTAGTTTAAAATCGATTGCAAAAATTGTACCGAACAGACAGACAAGAAAGCGAGTTAATAAAAACGTGTTGGAATGAATAGTATTTACGTTTGATTTCTGAAAATTTAAAAGTGATAGACAAATAAATGAATAAATAAATAACATGTTTCTCAATTTTGTTACGTGAATACGACCAGTGCAATAGAACACTAACGTTGAATATTTAATTGAATCAAAGTATTCGAAGAACCGTTGCAATTGTTTCAGCATTATTTGTAAAAGATTCCCAGTTAATTGAACTGGTTCATACAATCTACTTAGTAATGACTAGTTAAAAAAAAAAGAACACAGGAATTATGTGTTTAACTGTATCTTCGATGGAGAAAGCGGAAATTTAATATCTTAAATACTTCTGTACGTGTTGAATTATAAATACATTAGGATTTATTTACGATTTCGATTCAAAACCCCTTTTGCTATCATATGAACACTAGTGGAAGTCCACTAGCTAAGGGTAATACGCGACGTAGATAGATTTAGGAACAGTACTGGTTAGTACCGGTCCTACTAGAACTCTGCTGACGACACACAATTCCTTGTACAGAAGGGATCTGGCAAAAAAGATACGAAACACAGTAGCTCTCCAAATAGTGCAGTGACAGAATTTTAAGAAAATAACATAAACGGTGGAACATATTGGCACATACTAGAGAATTTCAAACACTGCTTATCATAAAAAAAATCGTAAACTAACATTATTTCTAAAAACCAGAAAAATTAGTCGTTTCTGTGACTCGAACCTAAGTCTTTCAGTTGCCGTTTCGGTATCCTAACCACTGAGCTACGAATGAACTTTATACCACATGGAACACTTCTCGTGCCTTACTTAAACTACATTCTCTCCTGGGTGTCGATCTTAAGACTCTCCACTTCTTATGGAAGTTTAATAGAGAAACATTTCTGTAAATCCCGCAAAACGAAAGAATACAGTTGAGGTGCGAGAAATTGCTTCATATACACAGGAAGTTAGCTGTGTCGTGGGAGCTTCTTGGTTAGACAAGCGAACCGGCAACTTGAAATCCGTGGTTCGAGTCTCGTCAAGCCAACGAAATTTTCTTCAGTGTAATTTTCTGATAGCCACCATATACAAAATCTTTCTGTAAAGCGAGAGGTCTCAATTTTAAGAAGTTATTTCGTGAAATGACTAATAGAAACATTGAAACTAATTTTTACTTACTGAATTGGACAGTGGAGCTCCTTATTGCAGTGGAAAATTTTCAACAGAGATACTTCTTTCCTACGTGTTTGCTAGAACACTCATCCCATCCAACTGAAATGTATCTCTTAACCATCTTTGAGACTCATTGTTAAGATAAGAGCTTCCTTTCTTTTGTTTCAAATTAAACGCTCCAAAACTAGTAAATTGTTATGTCAATGAAGATGACAATTCCTATGTAATTAGTTTAAGAAAAAAAAATAACTGATTAAAACCAAGTCGTCATAATGTACTTGTTACAAGGGTAGGGGAGTGATGGCCTTAACTCTTTTGCTTGTTGGGTAAAAAGGTCCTTGTCGTGAGGCGTAATGTTTGTCAGAATGCGTGTAAGTTGTCTGCTTCCTGTTAACAAGTGTGCTCATGATCTCTTGTCATGCACCATGACATAACCTTGTGAAGTCTGTGTTTGGTTTTCCTTTTTCAAAATTAAAAAAAAAAAAGATAGAATATCTTCTTCTCTGCGTTATACCAAATTGACAGATTGATGCCGTCTTCTTTTTCGTCCTATCAAGAGGAAATAAGGTGAATTCAGCTCCAATAACACGGAAATCAGGAAGGAGGAAACGTGATCATGGAAAATATATACTACAGGTAAAAATAAACAGTTTGTGGACAACATAGGATTTTTTTTTTTAGAAATCGTGTAAATCTAATTTTAGATGATCGGACTTCTTCTGCAATAAAGAGGAAAGCTTACGAGCAGGTTTTCTTTTGGAAAAATAGTTTGTGTTCAAAACGTAATAAGTGATTTGTCCAAGTATTCTATTCCCACCTTACTCTTTCATAATAATTAATAATGATAGAAAGATTGAGGTCCTGTTCTTCATGTGGAGTACAGCTTTTGGTCGTTGTCGTGCAAGAAACGAGATTTTTACCTTAGCTCCACCAGGAAAACGACGAGATGGTACCTATAATAAGTCCAATACATTCCTACTGCCGCAGTGGCTCAGTGATAGGGCGTTCACCTCCGGGGTATGGGGACCCTGGTTCGATCTAAGCTTGTGCCACGTGGGTTTTGTGGTGGACAAACACTGTTTGCGTGGGTTTTCTGACAGTTCTTCTGTTGCTTCCCTCTTTCTTCATCGCACCAATTCTCTCATCATCGTTAAGGTATGTGTCATCCTTCAGAACTGAAAGCAGCGAACTGGAATACTACGATATTATAAGTTGTCGTAGAATAGAATATCCTATATCTTACTACAACAGTTGTAGATAAACTGAATTTTGATCTATTACTAATATTTTGATGGTTATATTATCTATTCGAAAATACTAACGTAATTTCAGGGCCAAAAATACACGTTCATTAGGCTGACTTGTGGCACTTATATTGTAATGGTTGTTCTTATATTTAAATTGCTGTTCGTAATTCATATGTTTATTTAAAATAGCTAAGTTAGCTGGCAATATAATAATAATAATAATAATAATAATAATAATAATAATAATAATAATAATAATAATAATAATAATAATAATAATAATAATAATAATAATAATAATAATAATTGTTGTTGTTGTTGTTGTTGTTGTTGTGCACATTTTGCATTGGAAGTGGAATCTACAGGTGTAGTGACTTGTTTTAGATCAGTGTTGACCACAAAACATTTCTGTGTTTCGAGAATGCGACAAGACGGGACAGAACATTCCGAAACGAAACACTATACCATGTTTAGAAACAGGATATTTGTTTTCTATTATCGAACTAACGTTACACATTAAGGACATGAAGCCAATTTTTACAATAAATATTTAAATAACAATCTACAGCACAGCCTAGGTTCGAATCTGGTGACATATTGCTTGCAATTCGGAATGCAATTTAGCTTGTGCGTTCTTGATTTAAGGACGTTTTCTTCATCCGATGGAAGGCCATGGCAAACCACCCATCGCTTCACTTTTCCAGGGTCCATCGTCACCAATTATCATCATCATCATCATAATCACTGACTGTGACTAGAAGAGGCTATATCTTACGACAGATTTCTGGACTATAATATACATCGACAATTTGAAATACAAAATTACTTCTGCAATTTTACTGTTTACAATTATCAAGGTGTTGTTTGAAGATGAACGAACCATTGTAGGAAAGTTAGCTTAGGTTAGCTTAAAGTTAGCCTTGTATGCGTTTTCCTAAAAGCAGTAAAATTGCATATTGTACTTAAATACTTCCGAGAGGAAATTACGGAAAGATAGACCTTTTTTTTATTGCATAAATTATTATGCTGCTTTTCCGCTTAATAACACTAAGGTTCAAGTAGTGAATAATATTTCCTCTTGGCTTATTGTTATTTCAAAACGTTGCTTCCTTGCGGAAGGACCTCTGTTAAACGGGCCGAAAAATATAATGTAAACGAAGGAAATTACGCGGGAAGTCACCGTGACTTTAATAACCCTTGCGTCGAAAAGATGTGTTTTAAGAGAAAAAAAAAGTAATAACTGTTTCTTTATTCTCTTCTTCTGTTTGTACGTATAACGTGTTTTTATTTCGCTTTTGATTTGAATTGAATTACATGTGTCATGTGAGTGCCAGTGACATGTGTAGATGTCTGCACTCTCATTGTTAACGGCTACAGGTAACTGAAATCGTCACCATAATTTAAAATATTTTATTTCGAATTTTCATTTAATGGCTGAACAGGGAACTATGGTTTTAGCAGTCACATGTCTGTGTTATGATGTTCTTAGGTGAGGATTCTTTTAGGATAAGTATGGGGGAAGATTCCCCCAGGGCATTTGTTGAAGTAACTTTGTGATATTGACCTGGTGAACCTGACTAATTAGCAAGATGAACTTAGTCGGAGCTCGAACCCTGTGCTTCTTTCCAGTACGGATCCGACCACAATGTTACTGACTTGGAGACCAAAGGAGTTGAGTTATAATCTACAATAAAACTAAACTCTTGGATCAAAAATAGGAAGAAGGGAATTCAACTTGAAATTTTGGATTCAACTTGAAAATTTCAAATGGCAACATGGCCATGCAATATATCAAATAACATCCTCTTGCAACGAGAAGTTGAGTGGTGCAATGCGATTTACGACAACTGTAACCTTGTTGCACTTATGAACAAAATTAGGGTAGGTTTTGAATTCCGCGGGTTGTTCCGAAAGGAAGGATTACGTGCCATGCACACCTTGCAACACCAAAACAAACACATCCATCAATATGGAGAACAGCTGTGAACCACAAAAACCACAATCACCACCACAGAACATGACGCCGTTCTCATTGAAGTAACTTCCGCAAACATCGTCGTGCGCCCTACGAACCACGTCAGGTGAGAATTGCGCATATGCAGAATGCACATACCTCACTGCCAGGGATTCCCCTGTTCAGGTAGGAAACACCATTAAGTTACAGTGGTACACATTAGGCTTCAAGTATCGTCACAAAGAAATATCCAAAGGAATTCCGGTTAGGGGATCGTGTTGACCACTATAATGGACCACACCTACCAATCCATCTACCTAATAACCACCTGATAACATAATCACCATGTCCGTGTCATACAACGCTTCACAAATCATTGTTTACCACTTACATAAAGGAACATGAAACACATGCAACTGGTGCGGGGAGGTTGGTGAACTGTCGGGTCGAAGGATAGGAGGGTAGCAACTTTGTTGGGTGAGATATTATTTCTTTCAGCATGGCGATGGTTGAAATCACCTGCGATGGCGCACAGTTCGTTCACCCAACATCAGAACAATCTCTATGCGTTTAGCTTTTGTGAGGACCATCTTCAATTAGTGAACCTGGAACGAACAATAGTGGAAAAAGAGTTACAAATCTCACAAATCGTTAGAGATAGACAAAACCAATCAATCACATTTTAGAATTCCGGAGGAAATTTTAGTGCTAGTTGATATGTCACACACACATCCCTTTCTATTTAAAATTTTCAAGTTGAATCCAAGATGGCGGATTTCAAGATGACCGCGGGCAACGTGCTATGGTCCGTTTCATTTCCCTCTTCGCCTATAACATGTTCAGGGACATTTGATTTTTGTCTGTCTCGTATTATTTTATCTTATTCGACTGTTTTGTACAGTATGGCCCCACCCTGTATATTATTTTACTTACTTATTTCGAGGCTAACACAAAGTTGTTTGAGCTAATTTTGTAATTGTTAAGTTAAGCATTTGCTAAGGCCTATCATTTGGTATATTCATCACCTCGATATCGACTAAACCGTTCACCAAGTTCCCTTGTCAGTAATGCAAGAATAACAGCATACGAAAAAAATTTAGTCATAAGGAATGAGCATAGAGTGTATGAAGGTAAGGTCAAATTTCCGTTGTGAATGTATAGAAAATGAACACCTTTGCTTCGTGTATCTCTTCTAAAGAAAGTTTTGGGTTCGAATACTGGTACTAATCCTCCTTAATGGATGACTGTCTTTTTCTTTCCTCTCGAAATATTATCTATGGACAAGGAGTGATGACCCTCAGCGAACACAGCATCCGGCCAGGAGTTTTATTCTAGGATCATTCGGGCATTTGCCCAGTGAGATTGAGGAGAAAAAAAAGAAAGGAAAAGCGGAAAATCTCAGTATAGCTGACGTGACAAACAGTAAGATTAAGATCTTACGCCACTTTTCTGATGTCGATTTTTAAAATCACTTGTCTGATTCAATTAACACTGGTTTTTTCATTACAAGACATGCCATCACAATTATATTACATTATATTGTAACGCTCTATTCATGGGTGAAGAGGTAGAGGCAGCTGACCACGGCGGAAGATTTTCAAGGGCGGCAAAAGCTTAAATAACAATTCAGGTAATTTTAAGGTAGCTTGGGAATAATTGTACTTCGAATGTTGGCAGCATTAACTATTAATTGCCTAAACTCTTTGACAACGTAAGTTTGCAGTGACGTAACAGCAATAGCTCTAAACTCCTTAAATTATACGTTATCTCGATTTCTATCGATAATGTTTGATGATTATTGAATATTGAAATACGGTACTTCTCCGCACGTAATTAGTTGTTCATTAAACTTAGAAGGCAGCTTACTGTATACAACTGATATAAACTTCCGGACAAAGTTTTGAGAAATTGTAAGTGAGAAAATAAAATATTTAAAGAATGCAAAATTTAGCTGATAAGTAACGCGATTTCTTGATGCGCGCAAGTGTATATAGTCTCTCGTTAAAGTAGCAGTTACGAGGGTACTTCACACAAACGTTGAGAAACGGTGGATTCAACGTTAGTCTCGATATGTAATGTTAACGTTGTATGCACCTAAATGTCCGCTTGTTCAACGGTTTAATCGACGTTTAAAATCAACGTAGCACCTATTCAACGTAAAAAAGTGGAGTACTTTGGAAACGTTTTTTTAACGTTGTATTTGCCCACCTGTTCAACGGCTCGAAACCATATTTTTCAGTTAACCAAAAGAAAGCATTGAACTTCATGACGGAGAGTTATTCACCACAGTTGGTGTCTTCATTCATTTTTTTCACGTTAATTTGATTTTGTTTGTAAATTTTCCACCTGTCTACAATAGGGTTCGAAGCTGGAACTTTCTGCATTGGTCGTTTGTAGCTCGTCACTCTTAATCACTCGGCTACCAAGGATTACTAAATTCCAAATTCAAACTCTTTTTTGTTATTTCTCTCTTTCTAAAGTCATATTAGGAACTTTCTGATTGACTTACACGCTCATTTCTAAATTCCAAATTCAAGGAGTATAGGTAAAACGTACTAAGAGTGGAACAATTTTCATATAATTGGGGAGAAGAGAGAAAAGATATCCAAATTTACAGTTGCAAAACGGAAGAAGTGGAATTATCCCGATTCTCCCTGGAATCACTGGAAAAATATGGTCACCTAGCCTATACATATGAATTTTACTTCAGAGAATGTCTTCGTAAGATAAAAGGAATAGTAAAATAGTATTTACCCGCTAGATGACTTGTGAATGAGTGGCTAGGGCCACGAGCTACTAACGACGAGTCCGAAAAAGTTCCAGCTTCGAACCCCACTGTAGACACGTATAGAATTTATAAACTCAGTGTTTTATTCTGGTCAAATGCAAAACGTGGTTTTGGAGCCATTGAACAGGTGAGTATATTCAACTTTAAAAAAGTTGTTTATCCTCCACATCTTGCCGTTGAAGACGACATTGATTCTAAACATCAAAAATCAGTTGAACAGGCGGACAATTAGGTACATACATTATGTAGCGGGACTGATGTTGAATCCACGATATTTAAATATTTGTCTGCTACTAGGGTATTGAGCTGTAATAAAAGAACGAGGAGTTCTCCCGGCATTTTTACCAACTTATGAATGTTAACTTTCATATATTTTTAATCAGTCTATTAGAGAAATTCTCGAAGAATATCGATAACTCATTTCAAGTACGTGTGGCATAAAAACTGTAATTTTTTGAATGCAATGATACTGATTCTGCGTTTTGTAAAATTAAAAATATAAGCACATCCACTTCAGCCTCATACGTTGTTATGTGTAGAAGATACACAATCACTTTCATGTTCTTAAAATAATGCCCTGAAAGTAACTACTATTTCAACGTTGAAACTCGGACAATTTGAGATTAAAATAGTCCGCGCCCCGTTCCACCATCTGAATACAAATATTTCTGACTTCTGTACGGATGTTGTTTTTCACCCCTGCTTTGCATACACTTTCTGGAAGTACCCCTCCACAGGATGTACCTTCACAAATCTCTCCAGTCTGTTGACCTGGGAGGCCAAAATATGTCATAATTTCTTGAAATGATGTAGTTTCCGTAAAGCTTAAGCACGCTTCCTTTTAAATTTACGCACGGTATTGCTGGAATTTATAGAGAAGTGTGCAAATTCAAGTGCGAACAATGTGTTAATCATGGTGGCATACCGTTGAGATTTGACGATGGTTTCTCCTCCGTGTTTAACCTCGGGCAAGAAAATGCTGATTAGTCCCATTGATGAGACCGCACACCACACTCCAGTGACTGTTTCCATTGATGCAGTCTACCTGGGTACTGAATACCAACATCCGTATTGAAAGTAGAAAAATCCTATTCAGATGCTGGAACGTGCCATGGACATTTTCTATCGCAGACTGCCTAAGTGTCAACGTCAAAATCATGATCACCTGGAGGACGTCATTTCAAGACAAGAAAGTGTCTGCGTGTTTTACAAATGCTAATGTGTAAGGGGTGCAGTGTATTTGTAACGTTTCTATAATAAAACGCGATATCCGTTACGTTGCATTAAAACAAGCCCGGTTTTAGGTATCACCCTGTACTTTTTGAGACCAGAGTACATATTAAAGAAGAAAGGAGCGGGAAATTCGTGTGTGCCTACAGGCGGCAGAGTTGTAAATCCGCCACTGGTTCTATTCCTTTAAATATGAGAAACATTTCAATGGAAATTTAGGCTATGAAATATACAACAAGAAATATTTTCTGTGTACTCACGAAACAGAGAAAATATAGATATAACGAGTAATATTAAATGTGCTGGAATGTCAATGTGAAATTTAGGAACTTATGAAAGAAGGTTGAGGCAAAGATTGATTAATATAATTAAATTTGTTTTAATTCGTGTGTTGCTTCAAACAGAAATGTGAAATTTACGAACTAATCAAAGATGAGAATGCTCACATAGAAGAAGTGTGACATTTGTATTAACATAGGGCTGCCATATTTTTAATAATAAAATACGGAATACTTTTTAGTGAATGCACTATTATAGTGTCCGAATTCTCTAAGCTTTTCTCTAGGCTCTTTCACTCTTTCAGTATCTACATTACATGCATTGTATTAATTTAATTGATAATCGAACTTGGAGAATTTAGAAAAACCAAAGAAGTATATAAGACCTGAAATATAATGTTGAAAGAGACATCTAGCGTTTTAATTATATGAATTTTACGTTCAGTGTTTTAACATTAGAAAGAACAAACAAAATGTTTGAAGTACGGGACTAATAGGCGTCGATACAAACTTTCTTGGTGTACCGGGACAAGGCGAGAAAAAGAGAGACTATCGCGTATATACAGGATGTCTAGCAATCCTACACTCAATTGCCACCCCAAAAAGGAGTAATAGAACACCTCTACCTCTACACCAATTCCAGTGCTGGGTAACACCAATTCTAGTGTTCGTTAACACCATCCGGGGTGTCCAACACCGTTTCTGGTGTTGATAAACACCGTTAGGAGTGTTAATAAGCACCATTCAAGGTGTTCCCTAACACTTCTAGCGGTGTACTTTAACACTCCTAACGGTGTTTCTGAACACCGGTAGAGGTGTTTATCAACACTAGAAACGGTGTTGGACACCCCGGATACACTAGAATTGGTGTTACCCAGCACTGGAATTGGTGTAGAGGTAGAGGTGTTCTATTACACCTTTCGGGGTGGCAATAAACCCAATATTTTTCTTTTGAGTGTATCAGAGCTGAAACGGGTGAATGGATGAATAAGGTTAAGACAAATGGTTGATTAAATGATATGAAATAAAAGTTGTGTTATGTTAAAAAAAAGTATGTGAACTTTACGGGATAGTGGAAAATAAAAATTGAAAGAAAAAGGGTTGATTAACTGATTTATTATAAATATTGTATTAAGTAAAGCAAATACCTCAAATTTCGAGACTGGTGGAAAAAATAAAGAGTAAATGGAGTTGCTTAAGCGATTTATTTTAAGGACCATCTTGTTTGCAGTAGAAATTTTATTTGCATGCTTTCGTATCATAAGAATTGTGGAAAAACGATAAATCAATTCTCTGTTGACTCCAGTGATGGACGAGGACAAAGTTGAGTTCTGAAAAACCCTGCAGGCCATATCCATACTACTTCACACAGTTCCATATGCATTATAGGGGCTGTCGTTTCTGACCACAACTTATGACAAATTAACCTGTAAGTGCAAAAGGGGCACGTAAAGGTAAAATCTGTTTCAAGGACAACAATAAGTTAGTCCGTAGACCAGCGCAGTTTTAAATGCACGGACAGTCGCGGAACTTTTTGTACCTCTGTGTTCCTGCCAACACCATTGTGGATTTTCTTGCTTTTCCCATTAGTCACTTCTGAGCGTACTGAAGTACATATACAAGAATTATTCTTGGCTCACTAACATACACTACAAAGTGCATACCCGAAAGTACATTTCGCATGTAGAAACATTTTTCCTATTCACACACACCGCTATCACAAAGCGTTTGATTTTCTCGTTCACCACCAAACTGCTTGGCTTCATTTGCAGGGCGTGTTTATCAGTAACTTTCAATGGGTTATTACGTCATCCGCTTGATGTATACTGGCCTTCTATGTGCGAAAAAGTGAAGATCAGTTGTTTGGCTATGGCGTGGCATAAAATAATATAATAATATCTGTGTCTCCAAAATGACTTTTGTCCCGCTAATTTTAACTTCTGGCCCATTGTGGGATCCACGAGTTTGTGGGAGGTCCAAGTTTGTCTGGGCATGACATGTATATTAAATGCTCATAATTATGCCTAAAATTATATTAATTCTTCCCAAAATTCCGAATTTGGAGAGAGTCAGATCCCTAGGACTCATCTCAAAATAATACGTCCTTGTATGTTTCATTCAGTTATTTCCTTGTAAATTCGGACATGGTGATTTTTCCTTTACTCCATGTAGTTAAAGATAATGCTCCATATACAGTGACATTGACATTATTACTTTCATCTCTGCAAACATTTACTACCGGGTAATATGATAACCCCATTGCTACAATGCAACAGGTGGGTTGTCAGATTAAATACGATATTTCTTCTATTTCATGAGATCCGCGAATTTTTTATACTTTCATTATCAATCTGAACTTTGAAGTAGAAGCATAATAACAAATATTAATTAAAATGATTCTTATTACAGAGTACAAGTCTACTTTTGAAACCTATCTCAAAATCCTATATAGAAATCAAATAGCAGGTTCCTAGGCAACCGTTTGATTAAAGTCAATAATGCGGCCCCCACAATTCTCAGTAGCAGATGACTTTAACAGCGTATTGGAATCAAACAAAAGAATCTGAATTACAAAATGTACAGCCACTAAAATGTAGAGCGTTAGCTTATCATTCGGAAAGTCGTGGGTTCAATTCCAGCGACTGGTCACTATGACTGAGGGTTTTTCCAAGTAATTTCCTCCGCAGTCACACCTGGGAATTTCCTGGATGGTACCGTCAACTTAGGTCCTGAACGACACCTTCCCGGATCCTTTTCCCTCTCCTATCCAGCCTGAACCTTAGATGCCTGAAGGAAATATATAAAAAAATCCAATTCAAATAATGTTAAATTTCTTCTAACACTTTT
This sequence comes from Lepisma saccharinum, assembly GCA_022664845.1. Taxonomy (NCBI): domain Eukaryota; kingdom Metazoa; phylum Arthropoda; class Insecta; order Zygentoma; family Lepismatidae; genus Lepisma; species Lepisma saccharinum. The sequence continues at coordinate 27,928 of JAGDQP010009521.1, forward strand.
CCTGAGTCAGTACCGTTGTTGGAATTCTAATTCTTCGAACATTTGAAAGTAATTTGTTCTCTTTAGAATTATTCTTTGCAGTCTCTGTTTTCTAAATACTCAATATACAAAAGTTCTGTGTCAAAATATTCATAGTAGTCCGCCAAATTCTGTCTCATTTTAAGGCCGTGTTAAACACTTAAGGGAGGTAAATCTTATCCTTAAATTAAGGAATAGTTTGAGGAACGGTTAACTTTGAGATAGATTGATGAAACAATCTAGTACGCTAAGGAGACGTTAAATTGATTTAAGGAAGGTTGGTAGATCCGAGCATAGGTATTTTTTTTTCTAAATTATTCTGTTGTGGTTGTATGGAGCAGCAATACGAAATGTATGGACTGATAGTAAATTAAGATCGATTAAGTGATTTATGTTATTATGTTCTGTGTAGAGAAGTGAGAAGAGAAAGATGTAAGTGGTTTGTATTAAGTCTTTACTGTTTAATGAAGTACAAACGCCAAATTTAAAAACTGATGTATAATTTAAAGTGAATGAGGACGATGATTAATATTTATATTAAGTATGATGTTGGATGGAGCACAAAGTACGAATTTTTGGTAGTTGCTTACGATGGAAAGTTATCGAAATGTGGACCTGGAAGAGAATGAAAAATTCAGCCGGGTGATTTGTTACACTTAGATTACACTTTTTGTACTTTTCTTTTTATATAATTCCGTTAGTTTTGTGTTCAATAAATGTATGTAATATGTATAAGAAATATTTAGAGTTAATTTTTTGAACATATTTTAAATAATTTTTTGAACACTACTTGTACAAAATTATGTTCAGAATATACTCGGATGAATTCTACTTCATAAAACTTTGTATATAACTTTTTCAAGACATAATGAAAGAAGTAGTGACGTCACTATGCTTGTAGTAACTCGTGAGCTTAAGCAATAGACTATAAAGGAGATGATTCCGGTTCGAACCCCATTAAGGTAAACTTTTTTTTTTACTTCTTAGGCTACAAAAACTGTGATCTTATAGACTCTAACTTGCTCAAAAATAGTTTAAATATTGTTCAAATGGTTATCGAAGGTGACAAGCTGTACAAGAGTCTATTCATTTCAATGCTTGCATTTAAAATGCACAACAAGTGCACTTTTTAATTGTAGTACAGTAAAAAAATAACTAAGACTACTGATCTACCCCACTATGAACTAAAAATGGATGATCAGTTTTCATTGTTGGATATTGTACGTCCTTATTTTTAAACCCTTTCTGATTGGTTGGTCTACTTGTAAAGTAAAACCGAGAAACTAAATGAGTGTGAAAGTCATTAGCCTGTTGCAAAATTTTCAACAAGGATGTTTTATGTGCTAAACCGGACACAGAGAAGGTATTTTATGACATGCAATATTATAAATGATCGACAACAGGCTGGTAGTATGACTACCAGTTACACACACACCAAAAGTCGACCATACTTCCAAAGTATGTTATTAAATTGGCGCCCCATTACAGAGAGAGAGAGAAAGAAAAGATACTCTCGGACCATCCGTGTGTACATGCATTCTCTAACCTTGCGTGATGTACGGTAAGGAACATCAACTCACGCACATGTGTCAAACTTTTTCTTCTTCTCTTATTTGTGAAAAATAGAGCCCGGCACATAGTGTTTATTGCGTAAGGATGAGTACAGAAACACGCAGGTATGAACCGGATGAAGATAGATACATAACAGTTCTTGTATTGATTGAGAAACTTTCCAGGAACTTTTCAGCTGTGATCGAAGCAAGAGAAATTGATAAGACAAGAGAACTCGGTTAAAAAATACATCAATGAATACCTTTGAAGAAAGTTAGTAACTTTATATTTCTTGGATTATCATCTTTGGCTGCGTTCTCTCTTTAACTTTTGCTCTGAATGACTTCGTGGGAGAAGAAAGGGAAAGGATACATTTGGCCTTAATTCAAGGTACCACACGGACATTCTACTTGAAAAGACTAAGGAAAACCTTAGAAATAGGGTATACAACATGAAGAATTATTGTAGTCTAGTAGTTCATAGGTCCTGGTTTCAGTCCTAAAAGTTACCTTCAGTGATCAGGACTTTACACGATGAGAATACCAAAAATGTTACTTTATTTGTCTGAATGAGAGGAGTAATGCGTACCAGTTAAGGCGGAAAGACTTTAACAGGAAACAAAAATAATTAAATTTCGAGTTTATGCAAGTCCTAATTTTCTTAATAAAAAATGAAAGGACTAGCCACCACTGAAATGTCAAAAGAATTCGAAGAGATATTCCGTTTGACATTTAATTGTTCATTTTGATACTTTAGAATAGAGTGGCCGTAGCTCAGTTCGTAGAGCACGGTCGTCGAGTTCGGCAGATCTTGACTCCGATACCAGTTGCCGACTATGCTGACTCATGTTGTTTGGTCAGGATTTTTCCTCAATCACACCAGACAAATTTCGGAATTGTACCCTTAAATTAGGCCCTGGTCGACTACTTTCTATATCCTTTCCACTGCACTATCTCGGAATGAGTTATTGATGTATAAACCATAAATAAAATTTCAACTCAAGTGATACTTCATATGTTTAATAATAACAGTTCTGCGCTGTTATATTCAATGATAATGTCGGAAATGGCGGCTCATGGCACGTCCATGCAGAAGATAGGGTTGCCAGGATTCTAGAATGTCAATACGGGACGTGACGACAATTAACTCAAGGAAACACTTAGAAATATATTATTGAATTCAAGGCATAAAATTTATAATAATTAACTATTTCGTGTATATTAAGGTTTGCATACACTATTTATTATACTTTTTTGTCATTTAAACCCATTATATTTTACTGCAATTTTAGCAGTTGCCAGTAATGGTGTATATCACTTAATTAAGTCATGAAATTCCTGATAACTATGATAAACATTAAGTGAAACTTGAATTTCTCATTTTATCAGAGTTGCTGAACATTCATATCGTCTCTAAATTCCATTTTAAGAATGCTCTCTCAACGAATGGCTTTGAATCAGGAATGCTCAAGACATGAGATATTGAGATCAGTATATTTGGAACAGCATATAAATTAACTTTTAGAGAAGATAAATAATCCCATTTTGAGTTCACATAATAGCCTTTATTACTGAATCTATTCTACGTAATTCATTCCTATGGGAAGAAATTTCCTTACAAAAATCGTCCAAATAAAAAGCTGAACAAATCTCAGTGAATTTCAAAGCATCAGTCATTTCTTGAAAACAAGAAATTTCACTATTATTTTTCAAATATCCTTTAAAAAAAAAAATATTAACATCACTGAAGTCATAAAATGGAAGCATCTAACGAAGTTAATTTCACAGAAGCGAGTGAAGTGCAGAATCGGTAAATGAATAGTTGCAATCACGGCAGCAGCGAATGTTTGAATACAAAAAAAAAAAAAAAAAATGTCCCGTATGGTGTTGAAACGGGACAGTATTTCTCAGCTTAAAATACGGGACACCTGGTAACCCTAGTACAAAATAGGGATCATACCGAGCAGTCGGAGCTCAGTGGTAGAGCGTTGGCGTAGCATTCGGCATTTCGTGGGTTCGATTCCAGTGGTCAACCATCCTGACTGAGATTTTTCAGGGTTTTACTCAGTCACACCAGGCAAATGCCGGGATGGTACCTTTAATATAGGCCATGGCCAATACATTTCCTCTCCTCTATCCCGGCCTGAGCCTTAGATGTTTAAAAACCATAAATAAAATTCTAAATTCGAATTCAACGAAAGAATCAGTAATACTGTAAACTACTTGCCGTAACATTATCAGTAATACTATTATGCTTCGAAGGGACTGAAATTATTATTGAACGTACAAAACATCTATTAAACTTCATTCAACGATTAGGTCATACGAAACAGAACTGTAAATCGAAATCCAATGAGTGAGCTAAATAGTAAACCTGGAATTCTTGATTATAATTATTTATTGCTGTATTAAATATATTTAACTAAATTTTGTTTTAAATTTTTACAATTTAAATTCTTGAAATTTTATTTTAACTTTTAATTTATTAAAGTTTATTCTCTTCAATTATTATATATTTAAATTCTTGGCTGAACTGGTTATAAATCTTAATGGACCAAAATAATACCAGAAATTACATAAACCGGTTTTAGCCCGTCACCGGTAAAAAAAAGAGCCGGCCGGTTAGTCGTGCGATCTGAGACGTTAGTCCAACGGCTCGAAGGTCCCGGGCTCGAGTCCCGGCAGGGACATGGTTGTGGATTTTAACTGGATGTAAATGGGCTAATTGTGACGGGCCAAAGTCAAAAGTTACTACACTGGCCCATAAAAATAAATGAAGTTTACCAAAGATTATCGGGAAAAAGACGTTATTTTCGATTGAAAGTGAATGAGAGATATTACTGTCATAGCACATGCCCCCGTCCCCTCCTCTTGAATACATATATTGCTCTGGAAGCTAAACGACACATCAGAGGAAAGAATGGATGTGATTTTCGGACTCGTTGTTGTTTGTGTAGTAAAATTAATGGGTTACCCCAGATTGATTTTTTTCAGTCTCAAGAACGAACAGGTTGGTAAGTTTGAGATGAATCTTAGAAAGGGAAAACTATTGTTAAATATTTGCTTTGTACCATCAAGGAAATCTTGAAGTGGCACTAAGCACTCAATTGGTATAGTGTTGACTTCGTATTCGGGAGGTCCTGAGTTTGATACCAGCTGCCGCCCATCCTGACTGAAGTGGTTTTCCTGAGTCATACGACGAAAATGCAGGGAGGGTGCCTTCAACTGAGGCCCCGGCCGACTCTTTCGTGCATTATTTCCCCTATACCATATCCCGGTCTGAATCATAAATGCCTACTGGGCATAAATAAATTCAGTTCCTTTGAAATGGTATTTCTAGTTGCACCAATTGTTTGTTTACTAAAGTTTACTCCATGACAGACTACGAGACTTTTCCCATTTATTATTATTATTATTATTATTCCGTATTGCATTTTAGCGACATTCCAGTACCCATGACTTCGATCCATATTAACAGGTATGTCTCATGATAGCAGAACAAGATTTTTTTTTGTTTTCGTTGAAACATATATTGCAATCTAAATTAATGAAATCTTCATTATCATGTAAAACGAAGGCGAAGTTGGTGAATTCCTTTTGATGTATTCTTCCGCTAACACCCACAAGTTTTCACTCTTGGGTTTGTCGTCACGACACAAGAATTCATTAAAAGAAGAATTAAAAAAAAAAAGGTATATTTAAAATTGTGACGATAAAGGTGTTCTTGTGAGTGTTTCCGAATTCAGAGTGGTTTTTGGAACAATAGGTGATCTCGCTTTCTTTCAATGTTTTAATTAAAAGTTTTTGTTCTTTGTCACAAAGCTATAAAGACATGTGTCATCAAGGAAGACAAGAGCATTAAAGAACACAAATTTCAAGCATAAATCATTTCAACTGAATTTGAAGTATACAAAAGGAAAAGAGAGAGATTCTGATTTTAATCATACAGCGTTTGACAACAGAGAAACGTCGGCACTTGTGATGTTGTCTGAATGCTGATAGTTAGGAAGAAAGTCTCTTTTTTCTTCGAAACCATCAAAAATGATGAAACACGTTTGACCTGATAGATTCCGCTTTTATACAACTTAATTTGCAAAATAGAACAAAACCCAAAAGTAAATATGCATGAAAACTTGTTTCAATTTCTTTCTGCAATATCCAAAGATTTTTTTTTTTTTTATGTTCGTTTGAATAACATTTTTGTTAGAAATGAAAGTTACGGATAATTAGGTCATTGTACTTTATTTTGTATGTCCTATTTTACTAATTATTGACTTTAGCCTTTCTCGATTATACGAATCCAATCCTTTTGAAAAGAAAAAAACAATATCCATGCGTCAGGCCCGAAAGAAACAATATTCAGAATTTCTTAATATGAGGCAGGATCCTAATATGAGGATAAGCTTTTGGTATTGATACTTTATCTTTTTAGTATTAGTGATTTAGTACTCACTGTGATTTGACTCTAAGGATTCCGCCAGGATTTTCAGTTTGGGGGGGGGAGGTGTAAAGTCAAAATTGCGAGGGTGTAAGTGGAGTTTTACACGGTTTCTATCGATTTTTTTAAGCAATAAATTTAAAGTTGAAGGGAGGTGTTGTCGAGAATTTGGGGGTCACATTCCCCACAAGGGAAGTATGGCGGAATCACTGTTTGACTCCGTCGTAGCAACATGTTTTGTGCGCTCGTCGTGTTGCTTTAGACACTCTAGTGCTCCCAACAGGCCGGGACTGATCAGGTCGAATTGAGGATCACCTCAACCCGCTCCGTGACTCGAGCAAGTTCAACCCAATCCGACCCGGTTAGTGGTTTGATCCGACCCGTTTCAGATCACTACTTTTCGTTTTGTAGAATTAAGAAAAATAGTTTCTATAAGGGAGTTGTGAGATCATTCTCGTCGACCTGGACTTCCTTGATCCAGAGATCTGTAATTAAGAATTAATTTTATCATTGATAATCGAAAATGCCTGTTCAACAGGACATTTCTGCAAAACAAAATGCTATGTCAACGAAGAGCATCCCAGTGACTTTAGCACTATACAATGTCCACAGCGGTGTCCATGTATAAACCCTGAGGAGCATCTGTAGAGAGGTCTTCAGCTGTGAGTCAGCTTATAACAATGAAATAGAGAAATATAGGATGTTGTCTTGATATCCATGTGAATAACTTACAAATCCTAAGCCGTAGACTTGAAATTTCATGTCTCGATGGGTTGGTGCCCTTCTTCAGGCTCTAAGCAGCTCAATTCTTCACTGGAGAGAAGGAGAATGTAATGTTATTACACTTCAGAGAAGTCAAAATTTTTTGAATATGTAGTAATTCTTAGAGTACTTACCACAAAATAATTCTGCATATCAGCAATGGTGTTGTCATAAAAAGGAAGGTTCGGGTATCACTAAGAGACCTTGGCGTATTAGGAAAGGAACAACGAGGGGGCCTTAATGTAATGAAACCATGTACGTACTTTGGTGATGATGTTAGGTGTTTTCTCTGGATCAGGTCCATAACCTGAGAGTCTTTGAGCTAGGTGAACTGATTTTACATTGCCTTTCCTCGGATGAAGATCATGTCCCGCGTGTGCCTTCTCTCCTTGTTTCTCCTCTGTAGATTGCAGTGTTCAGTTGTCGTCCACTAAATGGTTAGGTAGTTACTATGATGTAAATATTCTTGAGCGTTACATACAGAAATCGGTTGTACGGAGAAATAGATTACAGGCTGTTTCCTCTCAATATACCACCTGTGGGTTAAAATTCTTGCTATAAATACGAAATGCACTGTGGATCCTCAATTCCACACTGTGTGGCTAATATGTTCCAAATTTCGGATAGGTCCTCCATTACACCATACAAAGATTGTCTAATCCCAACATATTCAATGAGGGGGACAAATGTTTTGGGGTAACTAACAAATACATTCTTAATCCTGAATTCCATACCCTTTGACCAAACTGTACTTCCACGGTTTTCTCGTTCGATCATACAAAGATTGTAGACTGTGTGTCTAAGGGTCAGTTCTACAATCGACCGCTAATCGACTCTCATATTGCGTACTCTCATTGGTCAAAATCAGCCTTGGCCTCAACTTAGCGCTGACTAGAAGTTTAGTGGTCGATTGTAGAACTGACCCTAAATATTTAAAATTATCTAAACTTAGTACCCATAATTCGTGGTATATCTGCCATTTTTTTTTTAATTTTAAAATGTTTACCTTAAAAATGGCAAAACCACTTACACCCTCCTAATTTTGACTTTAGATCCCCCCCCCCCACCAAACTGAAAAAACTGGCGGAATCCCTAGGGTGGGTCGTTCTTTCTCCCCGTCTACAAGCGTTGGCTATAAGGAGATGTTAACAATTTCTGTTGATAGCTTGACCTTGAACTGTTTCGCATCTTTCAAACCATTATTTTGTTTATTTTCTGATCCTGTGCGTGACGTAGACCAAGTTAAATAATACTAATTTTCTTTAAATACCTTGTATGTTTTTTTTAGTAACTTCCAAACCTTCTAAGTACTGCGTTATCGTCTGAAAAATCAGTGAGAATTCTTATTGTGTTCTTTTTCATCTGATCTAACCTTTTAAGATGGATTTTGTACCCACCTGGCGAGACATACTAATGAGCAAAGCAATATGTTCCAAGAAAGATGTGTTACTGTGAAGGCGACCTTCAACTTTTTAAAGTGTTTCCAGGAAGTATAATTTCCTTCAGGAGGGGAGATCTTAACATGATTTTTCAAACACATGACATAAATTGTGGAAATAGGGAACAGGAAACTTAATCAAGAAATACAGAAGAAATGTTTCATGTCTGACTGTTGTAGACATGCAAATGATTATAATGTAACCACAAGAGGGATTAAGTATATTCCATTGTTGATTTTGGAAGTTATAGTGTGTAATATAATCCTATTTTTAGTGAACCGGACTTGCAATTTATCATTATGTAATTAGCTACTAAGGCAAATCGCAATATTTCATTACAGGTTTCACGTATATCACAAGTGCAACACTCTTATGATCATATCTCATGTCTGTATTACTTTTTTCTTCTTACAGATATATCTAGATATTTTAAGCGAATATTAATCTCAATTGTCCACATGCCTTAATAATACGCACGTGTCCTTTTTCTTGTAGGTGAACAATCAAAAACGAATCTAGCGTTTTGATGTAATGATTATGTCCTTGACAGATTAAGTAATAAAAAACATATATAATTTCACAGTTTCAGTTTTAGCATCGTTTCTGCAATAATAGTTATTTTGCACTCGTTATGTAAGAAATATCAAAAGAACCATGTTTTCTGCACCCACTTCTCTTGTTTGATTATGTTACTAGCCAAGCAGTAATATCCATCTTTGTTATTGAAAATCTGTTATAGTATGGTATGATACGTTCAAATACATCCGGGTTTAACTTAGAAAATATATATTTCCGAATTTAGTGAGACACACATATTTGGGGAATAGTTTGTTTCTCTAAATTACTGGTATCAGGATCATTATTGCTTTTAAATAATGTATCATAATGTAACAATGATCCATGATGAAATTTTTATTAAAATTTAACATTCATGGGCCGCAGAAGCAAGTACCCAGAACTAGAGCTGAAACAAGTCACCGGATCATTCGGGTCAAGTTTGAAGTTTGAGACCGGGTCGCTGAGTCACAGGGCCTTTACTTGCAAACCGGTTTCACTCGGTGACGCGATTTTGATGCAGTGACCCAATTTCGACTCGGGAGGCTGAGCAGAGAGTTTTTATACTTCCTGATTATACAGTGATTGACATTGCCTTTGAACAGCGTTTCTTTCAGAGGTTGACCGAGACAGGACACGAAAAACTTGAAGCCGAAATAGTTCCTAACAACTTAATAACAGCCCTATGGAAATAGACTCATATCCCCGAGAGAAAAAAAATACCCCCAGGGATGTGCAAATATATCCGCCGAGTGAGGTATTTGTGTGATCTAAGGCGTTAGTCAGTATTCGATTATCGAATTGCCGAATCCCTAAGTCAATCTGGTCATTTGGGTGAAGAACGAATCAATTGGATCACTGGTGAATCCGATCAGGTTTAGGACAGAGTCAATCGGGTTATCTATGTCCGGGGCAGGCCGAGTCACCAAAAGTAAAATGTTTTCAGCTCTGCCCAGCACATATCTCTGGCCCAACGCTTCTTGGTGTGGACTTCTCCAGGCAGGAAATGAAAGGTACTGTCCACTACCAGGTACGTTCTAACCTAGCACCTGATATTTACAGGGGCATCCCGTTTAGATACCAGAACATTTTGGGGAATAATACAGGTATTTCTGGCGTAAGATTCTGAGAATACTAGGATATTCCAGGTTTAAAGTTCCTAAAAGCCCTCAAAATATTCTGAGCAAACGTATATATTCTGAAGGAGCAAACGTATATATTTCGTAGAATCCCTGGAAAGTCCCAAGCAACATTCTCAGCTTATGCGCTCATCACGGACATTAAGGTATTCGTAGAAATGTTGTACGTAAATATTACAAATGAGGGGTTTTGGGGAGAAAAAATTGATGTCCCTCAAAATTGGCAAAGTTGCAATTTTTAAACCAGCATGATACTGAAGAACGATTGAACATTCCTTGAGCTGCTAGTTTCTGAAACTCGTCACTGGGTACCTCTCCATAACAAGTAAATACTGATTTTACATGCGGGTTCGTACATAATTTTCTCATAATGTTCGTTTTGAGGGTTATGAAGTTTACCCACACCCCTCAAACATCCGAAAATATCCAAGAAATATTTCCAGATTCTCACAAAAATATTAGTATCATATCCCTATAATAGGCGTTCTTAATAAGCAACCCGTGCTCCACATCTGGTCCATATAGATATTTTTGTTGGCCCGCCACTGAAACAATCACACGTTAAAAGATCCATTAAAGCAATCAATAAATATTGAATAAAGTAATAGTTTTTAATCTTGTAATTTTCCCACTTTGCTGAGAAGTGTATTTGTACTTCGTGTCGTGGTTAGTGTTGCCCACGAGACGAGATTGAGGCTGTCTCGCCTCAAGAATATCTTGTCGAGAACATGTCTCGCCTCAAGAATATCTTGTCGAGAACATGTCTCGTCTCAAAGAATATCTTGTCGAGAACATGTATAGTGTATATTTACGTAAGTTCTGTCTCGTCTTTCTTTCCATAGACATTTTTATTTCTCATCTCGTGGGCAAGACTAGTCGCGGTGTAAGTCTTTATAATCCCAGGACCGTTAAATGGCAGTGCCGTCGCTTCGCAAAATATCGACGATTGTACACAACCGTATCAAATAGTTCAGTTTCTTTTCCCTCTCTGTTTTGTAAAAAAATATATTGTAACCCCACAAATGCGTGACCCTTTGCAAAATTTAATTGAGAGAGAGAGAGAGAGAGAGAGAGAGTGCTCTAGATTAAGTGTATACGTACGGGGGCATTTGCCGATCTCCATGGCTAGTCGTGTACTAGATCCCTTCCTTCCAAGTAAAAGGAATCATACAAAAAAAAAACATAATATGTTGAGTTTTCTGTTAAAATGTATTTGAGTGTTGATTTAGGTGTTGATACAAAAGTAATAAACCCAAAAATACACATTGGGGAGTCGTACCTTGATACTTCTAAAAATACAACGTTGAAGAGACGAACATGCGTGTCACTAGGGACTAGTTTTCTACATGCTAGAGATCGACACATTCCATCTTGTTTAAATGTTAATGAAGGTCTCTTGTGTGTGTGTGTGTGAGAGAGAGAGAGCATAACCTGTGTCATTATGGTGTCGTCCCACTTCATCGCTTCTCGAAAAGAGGGCGTGGTTTGTCCCACTTCATCGCTCGTGATGACGAATGTGGCTTTTCCTGGTTGTGAGCTCCCATTTCATCGCTCGGAGGAAAGAAACTAGATGGAAACAAATAAGCAATTGCAAAAGTGAAATATATATATATTTTTTAAAATAACAAATGAGCAGCTGCAAATGAAAAATATATAACAAAATAAAGAAAAAGTAAAACAATCAGCAGTTGCAAATGTGAATTACATAACAAAATAAAGAAACTAATGTCGCTCACCGATATCACTGACAACGGTACTTCCAGGGACATTGCACGAACTCTGTACATACTGGACATGTAACCTGACAGAGACGGCATCTTGGTAACAAAATCCAGACCTCTATATTTTACTTTAACAAATTCCTCCTAAAATGTCTTAGGAACTGGTGTAAGTTTTTCCCTAGCCCTTTTCCTGCAACTGTTTTCACACATGTCCAACTTCAATTTCAGCAACATCGGGAACGCAAGAATGTGGCTACTTACGAATAATCTCATTACCCGCATTTATAGAGACGCTGTCCCTGCATGGGCTTGACTTTCGATATTTATGTACACATTGCCAATAAATAGCCCGAACCATCTTTTCTGATCTTGTTTTATTGAACTTGTAACCTTCGTAAACCACCTTTTTCCTCCCATGCTTTCAATAAACTGAACTTCCTCCGTTTCCCGATCAGAGAACCTGAGAAGATAATTGAAAAAAATGATAGATTAAGGTGCTTGACTAGCATGAAATTAAATTGCTCACTTTATTTAGTTATCGTAAATAACTCGTACATTAACGACATTAAGCGAAAAGTGGACACTTTATATGATGCGCTACACAAAATGATTTTGCAAGAAGAGCTGCAGTTACCACCCTTTTAAGCGCATTTGCTGTGTTGTAGTCAAGGCCGGATTTCTAAATAGGCTGCAGCCTAGAGCGGCAAATTTTAACTATTTTTTTTTTTGAAGCCTCAAATTTCGTGAAACAAAACTTGTTTACTTATTTATTCTCTTCAGACTGAAAAATTTTAAGTTAACTAATAATATTTTGAGCTGCAAAAAAATAACAAATTGTCGGTGTATTTCTTTTATTGAGCATCAAAATGTTACTAAACGAAAGAAGTGGATATTTATTGGATTCGATTTTCGGTATCTCAAGCCTCGGATAAAATGTGCTTTTATGATGTGAAATAAAGATATGCAGAAAAACTAAAATAAAGTAATTCTACAGGAAATTATATCGCATCTTGTGAAGGTAAAGTGTAGCTGATGTTTCTTTCGTAGTTTTTGTACAATCACTATTGTAATAGAAATTGATATAGGGCCTACTATAATCATAAACTAAATAACAGGTTTAGTCTATGCTAAAATTCGCAATAAAGTATTGTGTTGTATTTTGAAGCAGTAGCGTGTTAATCTTTCAAGTGGCATTTATAATTGTTCATAATTCATGTGGAAAGGTCGAGTTTTTATTTTATTTATTTATGTGGAAAGGTAGAGTATTTATGAAAAATTACGTAGACGATAGAAAATTGTTATCTTTTCAAAAGGTCACACCATTCAGCTACAATGAGACAAACTTCCTTGGAATTTCGACTTAAGCCGTGAATTTAAACATTCTCTTTCTGTTGTTCGCCCTGATGAATGTTTTAGTGCTTTTAATTACCTTGACCTCATATAAACGGGTATTCTTGGTTGTTCAAACCAAGAGCCCTGTTTCAATATCTTCATCAAAGTTGCCAAACACCACGCACATTGTCACATCAGGAACCTTTTTGATGCTATCAGGGACTGAAGTTTGAATGAAAGTTGGTCTGGAGGCACCACTTCCAATTCCCACCAGTGACAAGTATTTCACTCTTTTTCATTCACAAGAGAATTACTTTTTTCTTATTACTTATGAATAAATGCTGTTTCTCATTTTAAAAAACAACAACAATTTATTGCGTCGTTAAAAATATCAACTTGATAGATGGAAATTCATCCAGATAAGATTTCCATCCAGAATAAGCTACTACAAATCCTATCCTTTTTCAGCGGAAATTTCTCATGTTATCTCAGACCTACACTAATGGTCTGACTTGTGTGGGAAAAAGCATAGCAAAAGACGTTTACGTTGAAGCAGACGTTCCATTCCAATCTATATACAGTTTTTTTTTACAGTCTAGGCCCTATAAATTACATCAGATCGCGTTCAAAACGTAGAGATGTTTAATATTTTAGGAATGTGTCCAATAATTTGGCCAATATTGTATCATTTCGCACAGGCTAAAATTAATTTCGAAATACTCAACCACCTTACCGTAACGTAGCCCTATAACTTCAATGCAATTTATATTTCTTCTCATTCCATCAGTTCCTTTTTTATTAATGTAGGCCATGCTGTTATTGTTAACTAGAGATGGCGCCTCTTCTAACTATTTGTTAATTATAATATAGCATATCACAGGTTTTGAAAATTAAAATTAAACATTTCGGTAATATGCGTTTAAAACCTGTGCTAAGGAATCTTATAGCTCTGTAGTACTTGTCAGACCGTCACAAATTAATCAAGAGTGAAACATAGCCCTACCTTTATATTTTTCCAATGTTCTGAGTAAAAACTGGTAAAATGTAGTCACATGATTGAAAAGTTTAAAATCACTTATTAATTTAAGGATGATGAATTCCATAGTGCTGCAATTAATATAAACAAAAAGCTTACTTTACATTAGTATGCAAGTCAAGCAATATACACTTACCTTCCCTTACCTTGCCATCCAGCTCTACATCACTGGGTGGGATTTGGCTTCCATCATCAGACCTCCATTCTTTCCTGTTTCTTTTCTTTTCCTTCCATCCTTGAACTTCCATTGTTTGTATATCTTTCAATACTTCATGTAGCCATCTAGATTTTGGTCTGCTCCTTTTCCTTACTGACAGTGAGAGTAGATCCTTTCATGTAGTATTTTCTTAGTGAGTCTGTTTTCTTCCATCCTCATTACATGGCCTAACCATCTTAGTCTTTGCGCCTTTATAAATCTTACTATAGCTTCATTTTCCAAGATATTGTTAATTTCTTCGCTATTCTGTATTTCCTATATCTCATTATATTGAATTGGCCCACAAATTTTACGTATTATCCTCCTTTCAAATATCCTTAAATTTGCTTCACCCTCTTTTATTAGTGTCCAAACTTCGGCCCCATATGTAACTATTGGCCTTATCAAGGTTTTATAGATTTTTAATTTTGACTTTCTGTTATCAGTTTGCTTTTCAGTAGCAGTATGTTCGCATAGTAAGTTTTGTTACCTGCTTGTATACGTTCCTTTATCGTCTTTCATATTCTGTTCTGCTTGTCAATTAGAAATCCCAAATATTTGAATGAGCTTACACACTTGAATTCCCTTTTACCTATTGTTAAGCTATTTCTTTTTATTTGACTTTCTTTAACTGCTATTATCATGTACTTCCTTTTTTGTGTATTTGTGTACAATTATATTTTATTTCCTAACTTAACTAAACTTCCATGTATCCTCTTGAGTTCCTGTTCACTTCTTGAAATTATTGCTACATCATCTGCTTAAACGCAGACCTGGCTGGATTTATAGATTACTGACCCTCTTATATTAACTTCCTGTATTGCTCTGTGTAAGGGCAAGTCAAGGTCAATAATGTTGTTGACAATCCATCACCCTGCTTTACCCGTTTTGCATATGTGAACTCTTATCCTGTTTGATGTCGTTTTTTTTTTTTTTTTTTTTTTTTATATGGGCCAGTTTAGTAACTTTGGACTTCGGCCCGTCACGATTTGCCTTTAGCTGTTAACTGTTAAAATCCACACCCATGCCCCTGCCGGGACTCGAACCCGGGACCGTTGAGTCGATAGCCTACCGCCGCAGACCGCTCGACCACCCGGCCGGCTGTTTGATGTCGTATTTGTACTTTTGTCGTAGTTTCGTCTAAGGTCATTCTTACCAAACTGATCAATTTTGCTGGTATCTTATAATATTCGAGTATTTATATCAATTTGTGCTTATTGACGCTATCAAAAGCCTGTTTGCAATCGATAAATAAAACATGTAAATTTATTCCATGCTCATAACATTTCTCTATTATCTGCTTCATGATAAATAACTGGTCTCTTGACCCTTTGTTCTTCCTAAACCCGCATTGATATTCTCCAATTATGTTTTCAGTGTACTTCTTGATTATTTCGTTAAGTGCCGTGTGAGTATCTTGTATGGTACACTTAACAGCATGATCCCACAGTAATCTGAGTAATCTGTTCTGTCGTCTTTCTTGTGTATGGGGCATAATTTTCCTACTTTCCACTGGTTTGGCATCTCTTTCTCTCGCCATATCTGTTTTATTATTTCTCCTATTTCTGCTTTTCCCTTACAGCTTCAGTACTTGATTTGTTCTGCCGTTATGCCATCTTCTCCTGGTGCTTTGTTATTTTGTTTCTTGATTATCTCCTTTATCTCTTTCTGCGATGGTGGAAATTCTTCTTCCTGATGTTGGCCTTTCGTTTTCATTTTCTCCTGCACTGGCCTTTCAATTACCTTTTCTATTTCAGTCCTCTCTCCTTCTTCTTCTTGTTCTTCTTCAACCTGTGGATTCAGCTGCTCTTGGTAGTGTTCTGTCCATCTGTATAAAATTTGTTTTTCTTCTCTCAACATTTGTCCCTTTTTATCCTTACATCCTACTGGTTTCTCTTGGTATCCTCTCGTCATTCTCTTAACTGCTACGTACAGTTTCTTGATCTCATTTTCTTTACTAAGGTTCTATATTTCTTCTAATTTGGTTCTCATCATTTCACTTTTTTTATTTCTGCATACTTTGTTTACCTGCATTCTCATTTCTGACTATATCTCCCAGTTTCGTCTTATTCCTCTTTGTAACATTTTCCTTCTCGCCTCATTCTCATGTTTAATTGCTTCCCTACACATCCCATCGAACCATATCTTCTTCGTGTCTTTCTCCTTATATTCAAATACTTCTTCCGTTGCCTCCGTAATTATCGTCGTTAAATTATTTTATCTATCATGTGTCAATGTCATCTTCTCTTGTAATTCCTTTGCGTTTAGTTTACTTTTGACTACTTATCTGTATTCTTCCTCTTTTTCTTTCTTCTTGAGCTTTTCGATGTCCCACTTTTTCCTTCTCGTTCCTCTGTGAATAGGTCTTGTACATATCCTATTTCTTAGTTTTACCTTAACTAGATAATGGTCTAGGTCACAGTTTGGACCTCTGTAACTTCTCACGTCGAGTACTGATGATGAATATCTCTGGTTAATTAGGTTGTGGTCAATCTGATTTACAGCGTTGTTATCCGGTGATTTCCATGTTCTTAAATTTATCCTTTTATGTGGAAAGCATGTATTTTTACTATCATTCTATTCCTTATTGAAAACTGTGTTATAAGATTTCCGTTTTCATTGCTTCCGACGTGAAGTGAATATTTTCCGGTGACTTTAGTATGAGCATCTTTAGAGCCGAACTTAGCGTTGAAATTACCTAATATTATTACAGTGTCATTCTTAGGTACTTTGTCGTATACATCTTCTAATTTTTCATAGAATTCTTCCTTTTGTGTTACTTCCATTTCTTCTGTGGGTCCATAGACTGTTATGAGAGTGATGCTTCCAAATTTCCCTTTAATTCTTAACTTGTTCATTCTTTCGTTTATCGGGACGTATTGTAGCACCTTCTTCCTTACCTGTTTTGATACCATGAATCCTATTCAGTGTAATCCTATCTTCTCTTCCGTGCTACTATAGAAGGAGTACTTCTTCTTGTCTCTTCCCGCTTCCTTGTCTTCGTGTTTCCTGAAGAGCTATTACATCCATATTCTTCATTACTGCTTCCATAGCTATTTATTTAATTTTGCCTGCAGTCAAGATCGTTTGTACATTCCACGTCGCCAAAATCATGTCCTTTTTCCGATGCTTATTTCTGATTCTGTGTTTCTCCATTCTATTCGGAGGCTCTGGCTCTGGTTTCTGAACGTTTCCGCTTTGTGTGATAGGGTTGTTAGGCCTATGCAGAACCCCAACCTAGAGGACCAGGAGTTTTCTGTCGAAGTTCTCTTCCCCTAGCCTTTGTAGATCCTTCTAGTAACTGCAAGGCAGCAGTGTGCTGGTTTTGGACCGCCCCAAATTTCTTCGGTACCCACCATATCTGGCGGGTGTTTCCCTATCCGGCACCTCGGGAGGCGCTTGATGGGTGTCCAGCTATTCCCCCAGGGGTCCAGCTATTCACTGCTCGCCATTAAAAATGTATAATCAAGAAGAAGACATCGAATTAATGCAAAATTTGCACAATCGTGGAAAGACAAACAACTGATTAGCACGACATATCCATGACGCATCATAGACTGAAATTAAACGTGTTTCCAACATGCATAATAGGGCACAAAATAATAGTTCATGGCATTCAATTAGCTTTTAATTACAAATTTAATTTTATTAAATTAGAAAGAATGCCGTGATACGAATTCTATACTATATTTGAAAATAACAGTTTTTATTTTTTATTATCGTCGAACTAACATCGTATGAACAATATTAAGTTTTTGTTGCAATATGATTTAAAATTGAACGTATTTTTTTCAACCAATAACATTTAGGATAAAACGGGGTAATTAGTGCCATTTTTAGGGGGAATCGACATAAAATTCCAGATAAAAAGTTGATAGCGTGGGTGTGAAATTATGAATGTAACATGCATGTTAATCACATGTAAATATGTATCATACAACTCCACAGAGTATAAAGAATTTTGATTTTTGTATACTAACATGAAAAATAATCAAAATATAACATGTTTCAGAGGTGATTATTATCCTGGCTCTGCGGTATTAAGCACACAAAGATAAATCATCAGGGTATTAAGCACACGCTTGAAACGTGCATGTCTTAACAGGAAAAATATCATTAGGATATCAAAGGAATTATTGCTTTACAATCGTGCACCAGTACACTTTGGTATTTAGGATGTTGGATAAATAGAACTAAATAAAATACAGACTTATATAAGAACAAAACACTTCACATTAAAGGCCTTAAAGTGGCACAGGTTCAGGCCATGATAGGGTGTAGGAGAGAGTGTTCGAAGGTAGTAGGCCAGCGCCTAGTTTGTTGGACTGTCTCAACGCTGCAAATTAACAAGGGTATTGAGCACAGGGTTTGGGAATAAGACACGTGAAAGCTAGGATGTATAGGGCTGGATGCATACCGAGCGAAGCGAGGTGTGCAAGGGGGGCACGGTGCGTCCGAAGGAAGCTGGGCGGCGTGAGCTGTGAGTGGGGGGGGGGATCACGGGTTAGTGGTGGGCATACGCAAAAGTGCTGCTATCTTTTATCTTATCCCAATCGCTGTGCTGTTCATTTGCAAGGCTAAGAGAGTCGTCTAGTTTGTAGGTACAATTCCGATATTTGCCTGATGTAACTGAAGAAAACCCTTCAGAAACCTCTGAGGATGGGTGACCACTGGCACTTCATCAATTTGCATTCTCTTTGGTATCCAAAAGTCCTTCTGGTCTCATTTCTTTCACAATGGTTTGTCTTATGCTAAACAAAGGATTAATCGTGTCTTAATATCGCATTGCACATCACATTCCTTTTAAATGGCCAGTGGCAGGGAACCCACTTTGAAAATATAAAGAAAACCTATGTTACACCTACCAGGAGACAATTCTTGCATCATCTGCAGTCGAATGTTTCTACATCTAATTTATTAGAATATATTCCATATTCATATTACAATTACTACTTAAATATTTAGGGAAGCATGGTACTTAATACTCCAGATATTCTAGTGCTTTTTACCCCAGCACGTATAGTATATATTTGATCTTTTCAATCCTGTCTCATTGTTACAAACGTTAAGTCTTGTATAGCTCATGAAACTGACAGTAAGTTTTGTAGTTCTCATTAATATAAAGTACTTTTATCTCCTTTTAATATTGTTTGTCTGCTTACTTCAATTTTTTTCCAAGTTGTGCTTTAGCTGAAGAAATTTGATGTGCCCAGTTTTTGTAACAACATACACACCTTATGCTCTTTTCATCTCTAAAGAGGCAGTACGT
Source organism: Lepisma saccharinum (assembly GCA_022664845.1). Lineage (NCBI taxonomy): Eukaryota > Metazoa > Arthropoda > Insecta > Zygentoma > Lepismatidae > Lepisma > Lepisma saccharinum. The sequence goes on from JAGDQP010009521.1 coordinate 47,383, forward strand.
TTCTTCTGCACTTGATGCTTTCGTTGGAAACACCTATAAATCTTCACATGCACCTTCAATATTGTATCAGCTGGCTAAGGAAAAAGAATTATGGTGCTTACTACCCAGTTTTGCCCTACTAAATGAAATAAACCAAAATTAAACGATCAAAACATGTTTGTGTGCTCTCAAGTAATTTTCTCTCTATTTCAATATGAGAAATTGTTAAAAAGAAAACCTATGAGACAAAAGAGAGTTCAAATACTTGAAGAAAAAAGAACTTAGATTTTCTAATATAGTCACCACTTGTAAGAGGACATTCCAATATTTCTTTTTAAAAGGAGAGAGGTCACTACAAATACGACTAAGTAACCTTGGTTCTTGTGCACATTTCTGACGCACCTAAATCAGAATTTTTTCTTCAGACCTTTGCAGCAAATAGAAATGATTAACATTTTACCCAATTTTGTCGCATGGCAAGTGTACTATAAAGGGAACCAAGAAAGTTTTGTCGCTTTTTGTGGAGGTGTGTGTTCAATTGGGCCTCACAACGTGAGTTGAATGCGATTGGAGATCAGGCGAAGGTCAGTTGTTGGTGTGGATATAGCCAACATATTACCTGGTTGTGGAAGTTCAGTTACACCGTGAACGTGCGGAAGGACAGAGTGAACATGGGACCTCCACAGAGCGTCATAAGGGCGTGTTTGCAGTATGAGTTCAAACTGGGGTCAAACGCAGCTGCAGCGGGGCGGAAAATATGCCAGGCTTTTGGTAAGAGTGTCGTGAGTACACGGACAGTGCAGCGGTGGTTTACCAAGTTTAAGGACCGTGACAAAACACTCGAAGACGCACCACGTGCAGGAAGACCAACGCAGATACCAAATGAAGATCTTCAGGCAGCAATTGAGGCGAACAGTGGCCAGACATGTGAGGAACTGGGACTACAATTCAGTGTGAGTGGAGAAACCATTCGGCAGCACCTCCATCAACTTGGGAAGCACTACATTGGGTCGATGGGTCCCACATGATTTGACTCCGAGCCAGAAGGCAACGCGAGCAGACACCTGTATTTCTTTGCTGTCTCGTCTGAGAAAGGAGCCATTTCTGGACAGGGTGTTGACATGTGATGAGAAGTGGGTCCTGTACGAAACTCCACGGCGCCAACATCATTGGTTAGCATCCCATGAACCGGTTCCAAAACAGCCGCAACCAGCAGTGCACCAGAAGAAGGTCCTCCTCTGTGTTTGGTGGACTGCTCGCGGCATCGTCCATCAGGAACTGCTACCAGCTGGTCAGAGCATCAATGCGACTGTGTACTGTCAGCAGTTGATCCGTGTTCAAGAAAAACTCAAAACTCTGGAGCCAGTACTTCTGAATCGCAAAGGGATCCTCCTGTTACAGGACAACGCTAAGCTCCACGTGGCTAGGGTGACCCGGGACACCATTCTACGCCTTGGGTGGGAAACACTATTGCATCCGTCATACTCCCCGGACATTGCACCGTCCGATTTTCACCTGTTCCATTCCTTAGACAATCACCTTAGAGGACGCCAGTTCAAATTCCTAGTAGAGGTGCAAAATGCACTGGATACCTTCTTCGCTTCACGGCCCACCAAGTTCTACCGCGATGGAATCCATGGCCTTCCAGAACGTATGCAGAAGGTCGTCGATGCTGATGGGGACTATTTTTGATCTTCCAGGTACGTCTTAGGTGACATATCGATGTTCGAAGGTGGTGGGTGAAAAAGCGACAGAACTTTCTTGCTTACCTTTATATTAAAAATATAAAAAGAAAGTGCTCTTTTATTAGTTTACGGTGGATGCAATGCAAGTTTACATACTAATATGTATTTTGCAAGGAAATGCCAAACCTTGCATAGATATAAAAACGAGGCCGGAAAGATGACATGTGTGAAAGTGTGAACAAATGTTTGTGTAAATTTATGAAACCGCGAACATAAGAAGAAAATAAAACTTAAAAAAAAAAAAAATCAGAAAAAATCAAGCAATGTACTGTATGAGGATTTCAAAAGGTGACGTCATTTACTTGGATGCTCTTGCATCTTATTATCCAAGGAAGAAGAGGATTATAGTGTTTTGTGGTGGTGGTGGTGGTGTACAGTATTGTAAGACAAGACATCAACATTAGCAACAACAATAATAATAAGATGAAGAAAGGAAGAACGGAATCTCAAAATGAGATTGCTTCGTTAAAAGAAGAAGGAGGGGATGAAAAAAGAAAATGAGTATGTAATTGAAAACTCGTGCCTCCTATTTTTGCATATCCTTTGTCCCGTTGTCTGTCAGACTTTGTCCTGAGTAGCTTTCAAATTCTGTTTTCCCATGCCATTCATCTACCCCCCCCCCCCCTTTTTATTCTATATAATACAAATATGTGTGTTTGTGTGTAAGGATATGCACGTAAATCTATGTATACAAGCGCAATTCCATTGTGATCTTACCGGTTAAATACTTATGTTTATTCATAAATGGATTTCTTTTTACTGAAGAGTCTTTTTTACAATTCCTCTCCCTGTGAGGCAACACTGCCTCTTTTTATGTTCATCTTGCCCTTTGCACTCTTCATTCAACATCTTTTTATTTTCGTCTCATCTTCTTATTCTGTGTCTTGTCCGACTGAATTCTGAATGAACCTACCTGCGCTGTTATATCTGCTCCTCCTACCTGTCACCGATTTTGTATCGTTCGCAACGCGTGTGTTTGTATGTGCATAAGTGCAGGAACAACGAGTCGTTTGCTCCCATTCAAGTCATTGTGACATAATAGATAGCAAATCGTGACATGCATGCAGTCTTCTTAACAAAAGCACGTTTTTTTTTTTTTTGTTTAAAATGCAGAATGGGAAAGGAAAAACAGGGTTGGTAACTATGTACGACTGTCTTCATTGCTTACCTGTACTTCAGAGAGTACTGGGAAAAGAAAAACAGTGTTGGTAACTTTGGTAACTTTCTTATGGTACCTCCAAACATGGCTCTCGGATTTCCATACCACAGCCTCTCTTTTCTAAAATTATGATCTGAGTCACAGATACCCGCAAGTCTTTTCATGTGGTCCACTATCAGATGTTATAGGGCTGCAGCACACATCTCTGTACCAGAGATTCCGCCAGGATTTTCAGTTCTGGGGTGATGGTGTAAAGTCAAAATTTGAGAGGGCGGAAGTGGAGTTTTTCACGGTTTCTATCGATTTTTTGGCCGTAAAAAATTAAATTTGGGTACGCTCTCGTGGATTAGGGGAGTGACAGCCCCACAAAGTATCTGGCGGAATCACTGCTCTGGACTAATTGAGAGCCAATAGTGTCCGGAAAAGCGACATTCCGGATAATCGATTATTATTTAACATACAGCGCTAAATATAGAAATAAAAGTGGTCTGCCGATCTAATCTTGCGATCTCTAATAAAAATTTGGTTTTGATAGGTTTAATGCAGTGGTTCTCAACGAGTGTGCAACGGTACACTGCTGTGCCGCGAGATTTGCTAGGTACGTCGCGAAACTTCTGAGACTTTGTGATTTTGGTGGTGAAAGCAATTCAAATCGTTTCACTCAATATATTTTTTTAACGAGCAAGAAAAACATATTGATGCGCTTATACATATTTATTTCACAGGGAAATTATTGATTTATTTACGCCTTACACTGAATGGAATTGAATTTTATTGATGGTCTCTGGGCATCTAAGACTCAGGCCGTGATAGGGGAGGGGAAAAGGTACAGGAAGGTGTCGGCTAGGGCCTATATATGATGAAGATACCATCCCGGAATTTGTCTGGTGTGACTGAGGAAAAACCCTACAAAAACCTCAGTCAGGATGGTCGACAGCTGGGATCGAACCCACTACCTCCTGAAGTCTACTTGAGCATGTCGTTTCTTGTGAGTTCTGCATTGTTGCCAACTCGTACTTTAGTGTGCCATGGTAACACACTACAAAAGATAGTGTGCCATAGGAACACACTACAAAAGATAGTGTGCCGTGAACAAAAAGATGTTGAGAACCACAGCTTTAAAGTAATAAAACAGGACTGTTAAAGGGCTCAAAAGAAGATTTACTGTATTCGCTAGCCAAAGTACCGTCCGTTGGTGCGGAGTGAGTAAAATACGTTGGCAATACTAATAGTCGTAATGCTGCTACTACTACTACTACTACTACCACTGGAACAGCTACTACAACTTCTACAACAACAACTACTATTTCTTCAATCACGGCCTGAGTCACAGATATCTACAAGTCTTTTCTTGTGGTTCTCTGTCAGATGTCAGAGGGCTTCAGAGGGCAGCTTTAGTGGCTCTGTACCATCATAATAATATTTAGGCAGCACAAAAGTACTGTGGAAGTTTAAAATAGCTTATTTGTTCATTATTTTTTTTATTTACGACTAGGAACTTTCCGGAGAAAAAAGCATTGAAAACAAAATCGGTACCCTGGTAGCCTACAAAGGCTATACTTCAATGCTCTATCATATGAATACCTGATTGCACCCTCTACTCTTCGATCTATTGTCAAAGATTGCTGTGACAAGATATTTGGGGAAAACTACAATCAATTTACATGCTTAAAGAAGACTGATGAAATAAAAGAAAACTGGATGAACATAGCTAACACATTCAGTGAACGTACCAATTTTCCCAACGTAATCGGAGCTCTTGACGGCAAACATATTCGAATAGTAAAGCCAGATAATACAGGTTCAAGATATTTCAATTTTAAAAAAACACTGGCGTAACACGCCTATAGGCCCTGAGTCTGCCCCAACGCAATCTGTCCGTGTTTGGTGGAACTACGTCCACCTGATAACGGCTGTGTGGTCAGCAATGCGCGTACCTAACCACGAACAGGCGTATCAGGGGCTTACCAGACCGAGTGTGGCCGTCACATCTTTATTCCCATGACTCCCCAATTTGCATCACGACGCTGGGTGAACGCCGAAAAGTGGGACTCCATCCGGGAATTGAATCCGGAACCACGCGGACATGAGTACAACGCTCTAACCACTAGACTGTGTTTGCTCCTGTCCATTTCGAGATCTGAAATAATTTCGTACGTACAAAAGATGGCATGTGTTTTACTGACACCGTTTGTGAGTGTCCTCTTGACAGTATTTCATTACATTCAAATCAAAAGCAGGGGAGCTGATGTCAGGCAGTATTTATCGAGCTATTACACAACCCCAGCCGGAGCATTAGCATGGCAATACAATAAAATGTAAGTTACATCTTTGTTGAAAGCTATGCAGATTTGTAAATTACCTGTTAGGTTGTACTTTCTTTGTTGAAAGATACATTACGAAGTTCTGAAATTCCATTTTATCAAAACGAACCCTTTCATGCCCAAATTATTTCAAGTGTGAATTTCTGTTATTAATCCAATATAACATTTTGTGGTTACCAGAATTTTTAGTCAAATGGGCACAATTCGAATTATTTTTCTCCAATGAGCCTTTGATTGAAGCAAATCCATAGAGTGAAGATAAAGGTTTTAAAAAAAGGGTAAAGTTATTCCCTGTGCGATACGTACGCGCCGTGAACGGCGCATGTGGGATGTGGAGGTAGCGATTCACATTTTCTTGACCTACGGTACGAAGTGAGTTGGGGTGGTCAGTCCCACGCTCGACCGTATTTACCTTCCCAAGGTGCCCAGGAGTACCAAGGACACTCTGGTAATTAATTTGATAAGAGACTGAGTGGACCTCGGAGCGCAAGGCATGGGAACACTGAGAGAAAAGTCTCCAGTGTCCTGGCCGGGATTTGAACCCGGGCCGCCCGATTCGTAGTCAGACGCGCTACAGTCTGAGCCACTTCTAATCCCATAGAGTGAAGGTACAACTTTTAATTTCTAATCTCTTTTTCTACTCAAAATTGCTGATTTGTTCAATTTTGGGTTATAACAATTGTATTGTATAATAATAATAAAAAAATCAAGGAATAATATTTACATTTCGACTTACAAATTAAATTCTTCATCATATATGAATAAAAATTTACAATAAGAGTGGAAATATATTTTGTTCTTGAAAAGTAATAAACAAAGAGGTCTTCCGAATACTGCGAATTCTGCATCTTCTACAAGTATTTCCTTTTTCTGGAAGATGATCTCCAACTTGAGACAGTCGTACTTAATCAGGTACACCGACAGTTCCCTGTTTGTGATGAAAAAGTGGCTTGATCCTACCAACGATAGAATCCAACGGCGAAAGTTTGTTATAGCGGCGATGAACTTGCGAGTTCCATAAGCCATGGAGTTAGATTGTTTAAATATTTAATGGCAATATGCTGGCAGCTATAACCTAAGCCTGTCAAAAGTCTGAAGAACGCAAGAAAATCTTGGAAAACCTGTCAGGATGGCTGGCGTGAGGACTTGAGCCGGCTTGTGGGTTCCTCAGTTTCACCGAACAGAGAATGTTGGTATGGCACTGTGACAAAGGCCCTGGTCGCTACCTGTGTTATTCCCTGCCCTACCCTATTCCGACCTTACCCAAAGATACCTAAACGCAAAAATTAAAAATTTATAACATATATACGCTGCGCCTGAATTATGCACATTTTGTATCAAATCTAAATTTCAGGAGTTCGAATCACTCTTCTAAATTCGCCCATGCTTTTCTCATTTACGTGGAAATTCATTATTTGTAATGTTGAAGTGCAGATCCCAAAAGCCTAATAAATAAAATTATTCCTCCTTCTAATTAACGTAGTTTCAGTTGCAACACAGACATATTACAAGTAAATAACAATCAACATGAATGCCCTCTACAGGATAACACGGGATAGTTTTTATCCTCCCCGCAGGCCTTGAACTTGATGGTAGCCAGTGGAAAAATGTCAACAATTCCCATACATAGGGGCTGCGACGTGATCCTGAGAAGTATTTCCTCCAAAAACAACACAATGACGTGATCAAACTGCTGGGGCACCTATTTTATATATACATATATATCGTGAGGTAACACGCTTGCGTATTTTCATCCAATAAACATGACAGGGGTAATGAATACAATATCCTGAACTTATCTGCTTTTGTTCTATCCTCTCCTTCCAAAGAGTTCCAATTGGGTATCACAACAGCACAAACTTCCTACCATATATATATATATTTAAATATTTGTGTTTGAATATTCTTTTAAACTTTTGTTAAAAGAGCCGGCCGCTTTTTGACCTCTTATATCAATGTTTCAATATCTTCATCCATTCATTCGCACATTATGCCTACAATACACAGAAAAAGTTTTTAACTCTGTGGTCACTGCTGAAGGAATGATAGCTGTCGTACAACTGTTTTGTCGTTGGTCTACGGTACACCAATGCCATTCTATGTTGTGAGCCAGCCCTGGCGACAGTTTTGTCTGCGGGCTGTCGGGCAGGCTCAACGATACTTTTGTCTTTCTCCTGTCGTTGTCGTTGGTGTGCGCACTCTAATTTAAACTACATTGCCAACGATAGGAGCCAGACAGTCGTACGACTGTTTTGTCCCTGGTGTGCGCATAGTCTAAGTGTTCGCCAATGTGAAAGTCGGCCAATGCATAGATGGCTTGAAAGATGAATTCGAGAGGTAAACAACTACAAGTATATTCTTATCTCATGGTGTTACGTTTTCCTACTTGATAAGCACCACTTTCGTCATTCAACGAAAAGGTAAACACTTCAGCGAACACTTAAGGTTAGATCAACATATATGTTCCTGTCATTAGTCGAACGTCAGTGAGGCTTTCTGGCACAACTCGATGTACACATGCTCGTTTGTCTGTCTGTTTGTACCATGCTAGAGGGCGCAATGTTTGGTCTGTGAACGTGCAAGTTTGAGCGTAGAAGCACGAAACACTCTACATTCACTGTATTGATTCCTACTTTTAGGTCGTCTATACATTGGCAGACTTTCACTATTGTCACACTAGCCGTTTCCTACCTATAGCGTATTTGATAGTAATATTTCGGGAGGGGCTTTTACTCCCTTACAATGTTTTCCCGCATACAAACCAACCACGTGTCGATTTATTTTCTGTCTACTGCTGCTGTGCCAAATTTGAAGCAAATCGGAGGGACACTTGGGAAACACGCATTGCCTTCTTTTACATCTACAATATCTATACACAATTTCATTCGCTTCGGTCCACTCCTTCCTGTGCTCCTGTGGCAATATTTACCTTTTTTTGCCGCACAAACTAAACAACACGTGTTCGCTTCTGTTGTGAGTATTGTCCCTACACACAGTTTCGTTGCAATTCTCCATGTCCTTTCGGCACTTTTGACGTACACTTATTAGCACTTTTGATATTTCGTGATGAAATGTTTGGAGGGGTCTGTGCCTCACCCACCCGTTGTTTCCAGGAAAATACGAAACATGTATTCCCTTCTTTTATGTCTAGTATATCTGTGCGCAATTTCATTCACTTTGGTCCACTTCTTTCTGCGCTCGTGGCGTTGCATTTCACATTTCACACTTTTACTTACATGCTACCGATATCTGATGTACCCCAGGGAAAGTGCAAGTTAGTATGAACAATAAATATATGAAGTTGAGGTGAGTGGCTAATTTTTATTCCGGTAATTTATGTTTTTATCAAACACTTATAAAAATACTATTATATTTCCAAAATCTTGATTTGTCTTATTCCTTATATACACTAGGGCCTACATACAATACAATTTTGTACCGTTGTACTTACAGTACAAGGGTTTCGTTTTAGCACTTCTTGACTGTATGTCCTCAACTATAACTGAATTATCAATGTCAGTTTAAGCTTCTTAGATTTAATAATCCTTTTAATTTAATCAAAAACTCAGCAATCAACGATAAAATATCTTCATAATCATATCAACGTATTAAAAAATTGCGTTCAATGACATTGCGTGAAATTTGTTTATTTACCTGTACATAATTGATTTCTTCCACTTCCTTTTCTGGTTTTCATTCTTTGGAAACAGAAAAAAAACGGCACGTGTCTCCTTCATTGTAATAATGACAATCTGGCACGAATCACATAACCATAATGAATTGTTGATTATGGAAGGAATATCACAAACGTATACTGCGAAACAACAGTTTGTTTAGGCAGTAACGCAGCGGGTTACCATGGCGACCTACCGGATATGACGTAAGACATTAGTAGTATATTATAAGGAGCGTTACGCTAATAATCCTTTTCATGAATGGAATAATGTTGGTTATGTGATTCTCAAAGTGGGCTATTGAGTAATTCTTTCATGTGGAGCAGTTCTGAGCTTTTGTATTTTTTGTAAGTAAAGTGTTAACCACATCCGGAAATACGTTCAGTTTAAATATTATCAGTATCTGAATAAATTCCTTTCTTTGTTTAGTGACAATCATAAATTAAATGAAACAGAAATTCCTTATAGACCGAGAGTACCAATAAGTAAAACAAATTAAAATAAACAGGTAGTTATTTGCTGTGTTGGTAAGCAACAAACTTGTAATGTAAAATTTCGGAGGTAGTACAAAACACGACCATTCCAACATCGTGTTCATCACTTCTCCTTTTTTTTTTTCTATTATTTCTTCTGCCTTCTGTGTATTTACAATTAAAAGGAAACGAAACGTGTGGAAGAAGGGAATTTCGAATTAGTATGTTTTGTGATGAAATTATCTATAATTGTGTAAGTGGTTCCTTTTTAAATGGAAAGTAGCTAACAACATCTGAAAGACTACTACTGCAACTTACTGGTAGAGATGAGAAAATTGAAAGCGAAAATTGTGCTGGGACAACTGTGAATATCGTAGCCCGCAGTGGGAAAAGTATGCCAAGGTTATTCAGAAGCTGTGATGTGGTTTTCAGATGCAGTCTTCGTGAAAGACCTATATTTAGAAGTAATTGGATTTTTTTTTTTTTTTTTTTCATATTTCGCTCACTGCTTTTTGAAGTGTTCGGAGAACTGAAGACTTGATTTTTTTTTTCCTGCAGCTTCTGCGTCCATCGAAAATGTTTGACGATGATGGAAGGAACAACAGAGGAAGCGTATTATTATTTCTTTTTCCTGACACTTCGTGAGACTGTAATGTAAGTATGGTAAAGTAGATAAGTTCATCTGGTAGATGTCGATAGTTAGCAAATTTCGAATAGGCATAACTGGATTTTTTTTTTAAAGAAAGAAAGGAAAAACGGAAAGCGAGATCTGTTATAGCAAGCTAAAGCTCTAAAATCCAGGGATTTCGCCAGGATTTTCAGTTTGTGGGTTGTAAAGCTAAAATTGGGAGGGTGTAAGTGGAGCTTTGTACTGTATTTGTCGATTCCTTGAAAAATTTTAAATGGGGGTGTTCTCAAGGATTGATGGGGGTGACACCTACCCCACAGGAAGGGGGGCTAGCGGAATCACAATTAAAATCAGATCATTGCTGTTTTCTTTTGGAACAGTCTTTCGATTTGTGTTAAAACCTCGGTTTCGTTTTTCTATTTCCAAACCTGGTTCATTGATTTTGTTTATAATGTCCCCAGTAGCATGCCGATATCGACCGATATTAATAAGGCATGAGATTTCGATCGTTGTTGTTTTCCAATATCGAACGGCAAACAATTTTGCCTATATTGTTGATATTGAAATTTGATGGCGTCGGTTTTGGAGGTCGATATTGATCACTATAGGAAATCACCATCTTTCAATGAAAGAAATTTACCGCTACAATAAACGGGATTACTTATAGAGTGGATTGAGGGAAGATGCCTATCGGGGAAGATGCCTACAGTAGTGTAATTCCATAACCACGATACAAGATGGAAAACTTGTATGGTGTGATAGAACTAGTCAGAACTAGGCTAAATTCCATGACAGAGTATAAATGCAGTTCAACAGAGTAATTTTGATTGTCAAGCATTTGCTTAGACTGTACCATGAAGAAGCTAAGTGTATGGCGGGAAACAGGTGAAGTGGCGTCTTACCCCTACATGTATGACTACGTCAATGCATTGCATCAAATAGGACTGCTTTCTGGTTAGACACTCATTCATTCCTTTGAACTATTCTTCTCGAATAAATAAAATGGAGTCATACAAGGATATTTGTAACTAGCAGTCGACGTACGTATTCCATAGGATTTTAATGTCATTTATGGTCTTTAAGTAGCCATAGCTCAGGGCGAAATAGAGGTGGAGTGAGGCTGTTGGAAAGAAGTCGGCCAGGGCCTAGTTTCGACAGCACTATCACAGCATTAAACTTGTGTAACCAAGACTAACTGTAGATAAACCTTAGTAAAGATGGGCGCCTCCGCGTTCGAACCCAGGATCTAGCATATACGAAGCCAACACTGTACCAACTTAACTATGGCTACTCCGTGTATGTTCAATAGAATGTATGCTATAACCAGAAAGCAGTCCTATTTGATGCAATGCATTGACGTAGTCATA
>JAGDQP010009522.1:0-24370 GCA_022664845.1 Lepisma saccharinum
GAAGAGTTAGAGGATGAAGAAGACATCGATAGCAGAAATAAAATATTGACTGAGATAATAAGAAAAACAGCCAAGGAGATAGCAGGTACCAGAAAGAAAACAGAGAGCAAAATCTCAGAAGAAACTAAGCTCTTGATGAAGAAAAGAAGGGAAATGAAAGAAGAGGAAAATTGCATAAAGAGGATTGAGTACATAGAACTAAATAAAACCGTAAGAAAGAAAATAAGAGAGGATGTACGAAGATATAACGAAAATCTTGTTAGAAATACAATCGAGGATAACAAGAGCCTGAAGAAAGCCAAACAGCAGCTCATGATAGGGAAAAAGCAAATAATTGCAGTTAAGAGACCAGACGGGACCGTAACACGAAATAAGGAAGAAATTATAAACATATTTCAAAATTTCTACACAGAATTGTACTACTCCGAGGAAGAACTAGGAAATGAAGATTCAGAAGAAATTGATGTTGATGTCCCAGACGTAATGAAAGAAGAAGTGGATAAAGTACTTCGAGGGATGAAGAACGGAAAATCACCAGGAGAAGATGGACTCACAGCAGAGATGTTTAAATGGGGAGGTGAAAAGATGAAAGAGGAAGTTGCTAAATTATTCTCGATGTGCTTGAGGAAGAGAGAAATACCCAGAAGTTGGAACAATGCCGTTATCATTTTGTTGTACAAGAAAGGGGACAAAGAACGCGTAGAAAACTACAGACCAATTAGTTTACTGTCAGTCCTATACAAAATGTTCACCAAAGTTATTTTGAATCGTATTGAACGAGACTTGGATTTTAATCAGGGAAGGGAACAAGCCGGATTTCGTCGTGGATTTAGCACAATGGACCACATACAAACATTGAATGAAGTTATGGAAAGGACTAATGAATATGAACTTCCATTATGTTTGGGATTCATAGATTTTGAAAAGGCTTTCGATTCGGTCTCCTTGTCAGCAGTACTTAAATCACTTGAACATCAAGGCATCGAAAGTGCATACATCAAGTTACTGCGAAACATTTACTCGACTGCCACTTCTGTCATTAGGCTGCATCAAGACAGTGAAAAATTTAAAGTTGGAAAAGGGGTAAGGCAAGGAGATTCAATTTCTCCGAAACTGTTTTGTGCGGTCCTGGAGAGAGTGTTCCAGAATTTAAACTGGGATGAAGTTGGAATTAAAATTAATGGCGAATATCTTCATCATTTACGGTTCGCTGATGATATAGTCCTGTTTGCTTCAAGTGCAGAAGAACTACAAACCAGAATGGAAGAACTGAGTAACGAGAGTTCGAAAATCGGCCTTAAAATGAACTTAAGTAAAACAAAAGTAATGTACAACCAACATGCTGCAAAGAAGGAAGTGAAGATTAACGGAGAGACAATAGGCATAGTTGATGAGTATGTTTACCTAGGCCAGCTTAAAACATCGAATGCAAAGTTGACTGATGAAATAAATAGAAGATGTAAAATGGCGTGGAGTTCTTTTGGAAGACTACACTTTATTTTCAAAAGCAAACTTCCAATGTGTCTGAAGCGTAAAGTTTATAATCAATGTGTCTTACCTGTAATGATGTACGGCTGCGAAACTTGGACATTGAATGCGCAAACGATTCAAAGATTGAGAGTCACACAAAGAGCAATGGAGAAGTGCATGCTAGGAATAACCAGGAGGGACAGGAAGAGAAATGAATGGATTCGCGCACAAACAAAGGTAGAGGATGTAATCATGACTGCGAAGAAGATGAAGTGGAGATGGGCCGGTCACATAGCTAGACGAACAGATGGAAGGTGGACGACAAATGTACTACAGTGGATTCCTAGAGAAAAGAAACGACCGAGACGACGTCCAAATGTAAGATGGGTAGATGAAATCAAGCGTTTTTCAGGAGCTACATGGATGAGGATATCAGCAGACCGAGATATGTGGAAAGAAAAGGGGGAGGCCTTCATCCAGCAGTGGATAGAAAACGGCTGAATATGATGATGATGATGATATATATATATACTCTTTTTTCTCTAAAATCTTGTATGATATTGTAAAAACTGTGATTTGAATGCAGCGAAGACAACTTTGATAGTTTGACTGCAAACATAGAAATACTTTAAAGGAAAGGGTATATAACAAATCAACTTGAATTGGGCTATAGATGCTTAAAGAGGCTTCCATTTTAAGGTCAAGATAACTTAAATTACTTTTACTTTAAAACTGGTAACTGAAAGTGCTTCTAGAAAATCTCTATTTTCTTTGAATGCAGTTACTTCAAATATGCAAGTATTTGAGAAAACAAATATCCTTATAATATTCCTTAAAACTTTGTCCTCCAAGGTTTCAAGTAACACAGTAAAATTTAGTAAATCCCTTAAGCATGGTTACGCTTCAGGATTTAGTACTGATTGCAAAACTATACAGAATGCAAACTAAAAATATCTTGCGGTAGTAAAGTAGAGAGGTCTTAATTATTAGTACTCCAACTTCGACCCCAAAGGGCATCCTACAATTCTAATTCTACACATTAAACACTTCTTCTCCTTTTATAACTACTACGACTAACACAGAAGGCAAGAAATGAAACATCTTTACCAGCACTTGTAAACCCGGAACTCGTGTTAATGCTATGGGAAGTTAAACAAAATTCCACAGTGGAATCATCCTCGTTTCGAAAACTAAACTGGGTTTTAAATTTCGATACTGTCTTTATCTGGAAAGTAGTCATATCCGAAAAGTACTTCATATATCACATTACTGATAAACATAAATTCTAAAATCAAATGCCGATATTTTGCTTTACTCGGAATCTTGTATTCACTCAAGAAATAATGATAAATTAGATTATTTATTGAATTTTCACAATTAAATAGTACTCTGCAATTCAACTTTATGAATCTTTAAGCTAATGAATCTAATTGAACTTTAAAATGCGATACGCAAATTAAGTAGGATACTATACTCGTAAAATGCAATGACTTTTTTATATACGTATCTAGTATAGAAAATTACAGACTCATGTCATGGTGGCTCGGTGAGATATGACAGGTGGCCAGTGTGGTACTAATTAAAACGACCAAGCAGGAGCTTACAAAAAACAATTCGAAGCCAACGAGCCCCAACTCTTTAAGCAATCATACTCACCAAGTAATACAAAAGCTCTTTCAGAGTTGCGAAGATTTAAGCGGTCGATACCATTTTGAAGCCCTTATACATTTTATGGTAGAAGGCTTTCTACATATTACAAAGGCTGTGGTACTCAGACATTCGGTAGGCAGTGTATTGTTGAACATGGCCGTATGAAAGTGAACCTTGGGGATCACACAATTGCGAGTGCTTTTTCTTTTTTATATCAAGCGTTCATTCTGCACAGCAACGCGCAAAATCATTAACAGTGTATTTTGAGACAAGAATAGGGAATAAACACACTATTCGGCGTTGGTTTGACAAATTTCGTTCTGATGACACATTATAAAATGTGCCCCGTGCACATCGATCAGCATTATGTTCGGATGAGCATGAAACACCCTGGAAGCGAATCCTCGGAAAAGTGTTCGTACAATTGCAAATAACTTCGAATTATATCATTCCACTTCCGATAGCAGACTAAACTTATTTCAAACTTATTTGAAGCTTACCATTGTAAGTGTATAAGCTTACATTAAGCTTACTAATTGGCACTTCTAAAGCTTGATGTAAGCTTTCCATATCAAGTTGTCATAACAAGGGTGAAACAAAGTTACATAGCAATCAGCTTTCTTAATCACTCATCCACCGAGCCAAAGTTTTACTTACACAGCACGCTTACCTCAGAGTCTCGCCGCCTAAACATATTCCGTAATTACGTAAGTTAAATCAAGTTCTAACACATGTGTGTGCAACAAATAAATAGAAGAAAAAACACCGAACCTGACTTACCTAACCTATTTAATCAATGGTCATTAACTTTTAAATTTCCAAATGCGTATAAAAAGAAAAAAATTCAAGTAGAGACTTGGGAGCATTATTTATGGTTCAAGCAGTACTATCTGCCCCTGACAAGTGACCATTATATTTTTGACAATTCGATCTCGGAAAAGGCTTGCTATCACCTGATTCAGTATCCAAAGAAACCGAGAAAAACAAGTTTGTAGCTGCAGATCGTAAACAGGGCCGGAGATAAATGGGTCTAAAGTTCGAATACAGGACGCAGAAAGTGTCTATAAACACCATGTAATTTTGAAGCGAGTGGATGAATTGAGATCAAGTGTGAGGTATGAGTAACGTGTGTGAAGCTCTACTGTTTAGGTGTAGTGCGCATCATATCGGCCATCTTAAAAGTCGCCGTATTGTATTTATCGAAAAGAAATAAACGGGAAGGAAGGCATGTGGCATATCATTTGAGGCCAGAAAATGATATCTAGCTCTTTCCCGAAAATTCAAATATGAGGCTATTTGTTACCAACCTTTATTAAGTGAGAAGGTATGGACCCAGGAAGTTGTGAAAAGGTGAAATAAACGGTTTTGGCTTCTGATTGTTTATCTTTCTTCAAATGTGCGCACTGTTGTTCCCATGTTTGTCTCAAACACACAGGTATTCTTAAAGTACCCAACAGATGCAATTAAACGTGCACCAGATCTGTTGTAAATGCACGATCAACACTAATTACTCGAGAACGTTGGACACCTTCAGGTTTTATATCGGTTGTTCCTATGCATGTTTCACGACTGCCTTAACAACATAAAAGTTTCTTATCAACAGCAATAATTCAAATACTGTGCCCACAGCACTACTTTGCACATGTTCTTGGCTCACGTTACAAACACTGAAATGACAGAAGCCAAAACCGTTAATTTCGCCTTTTCACAACTTCCAGCAGGGTCCCTACCTTCTCACGCAATAAAGGTTTGTAAGAAATAATCTCATATTTGAATTTCTGGGAAAGAGCTAGCCTCAAATGATATGCCACATGCCTTCCTTCCCGTTTATTTCTTTTCGATAAATACAATATGGCGACTTTTAAGATGGCCGACATGATGGTGCACTACACCTATTCAGTAGAGCTTCACACACGGTACTCATACCTCCCATTTGATCTAAATTCCTCCACTCGTTTCAAAATTATATGGTGTTTATAGGCACTTTCTGTGTCCTGTATTCGAACTTTGGGCTCCTTATCTCCGGCCCTGTTTACAGTCTGCAGCTACAAACTTGTTTTTCTCGGTTTCTTTGGATACTGAATCCGGTGATAGCAAGCCTTTTCCGAGATCGAATTGTCAAAAATAGAATGGTCCCTTGTGAGGAGGACAGAACCAGTGACGTAACTTACGGAATGTGATTTGTCGGCGAAACTCTTTACTATGATCAGTTCGATTGTACAGTGGTGAAACATATCAAGACAACGGTCTACGTCCAGCTTGAATGGAAGGAAAGTGTATTTATTACAGTTAATTTCAAAGTTGAATCAAGCTTGTTCCATCGTACTTAACTTGACGAGCGAAAATCAACTGCAAATCAAGGTTGTCATAAGCTTACATGCTATGTGGGCTGTGTGTCGGCGGCTGCATGCGATCGGTAAGGTGAAAAAATGGTCTTATGGGAACAACATGAGTTGACACCGGCCAGCAAGTATCGTCGTCTAAAGGTGGTCAGTTCTCTGAGTGTAAGGAATAAGCGGAAAGGTTTCCTGCATCGGATTTCCGTTTCAGATTAAAAATGGATCTGCTATGACAATCATAAAAGTTCAGGACAATGGTTGGATCACGATCAACATCCAAGACGGTATCCTAAACAACGGGAGGCGCTGTTGCTGCTATGGTGGTCTATGGTGGGAGTGATCCATTCATGTCTTTCTCGGGTGATGTGAAACCATCACTGCAGATCATTACATTAATGAATTCCATGAAATGCACCGGAAACTTGTCCGCAAGCATCGAGCAATGATTCAACAGACATGGTGTTCTTGTATTGCACAACAATGCCTGCTCACAGTTCGCGCACAGAACGGTGCATATCCTCCATGGGATGCAATATGAAACCCATCTTCAGCCGGCGTATTCCTCTGATCTCTCCCATTGACTACCACCTCTTCCAGCATCTCGATCACTTATTCGCAAGGTAGAACTTTCCTGATGATCGGGCGATGAAACATACAGTTGAAGATTTCGTCGCATCGCACTGTCCAGACTTCTTTTGCCACGGAATCCAATCGTTGGGTGAGCGGTGGCAACAGTGTGTGGCTGTAGATGGCGACTACTTTCATTAAACAGATAATGTAGCTTTCACTTTTTGCTTTTATATATGACGTACATGCGCTCAGCCTCCTATCGAATTGGGTACCGGAGTGTCCTTGGTACTCCTGGGCACCTTGGGAAGGTAAAGGCGGTCGAGCGTGGGACTTACCACCCCACCTCACTAAGTAGCGTAGGTCAAGAAAATATGAAGCACTACCTTCACATCCTCCATGCACCGTTCACGGCGCGTGCGTATCACAGAGGGAATAGCTTTACCTTATATGATGTACATGGAGCAGAAATTTCATTCGCACCGACCCTGTATAATATATTTTTCTCTTACCTCACGTTTTGTTTGAAGTGCCTCTGTAATAAAATAGAGTTCTGATCCTTGTAAAGGCTGAATCATCATGCATGTAATATAGGTTTGTTAGGTACCGTTTTGACCTAATATCTTTAGAATGACTTCGACTTCGGGAGTAAGATTTGTCACTTTTAGGTTTCCTAAGATACACTCTTATTTGAGTGTGAATTGTTAAGTCAATCACGGAAGTTTCCCTTCTTAGAATAATTTGTTTTATGAACTTGCAGTATTCTGTTAGAATATAATTTAGTTGTTTATAAGAAAATAATCCATAGAGGGTGGATTTGTGAAAGCATACGCCAGATAATCATCGGCGGACGTTTCCACGGTTGAAGAATTCATCGCGAACTTTTTTGTATTAATTTTAGGGAATTTTATCGCCTGATTGCTCTCTTTCGCTGAATTCAAATTAACACACTTTTGGGCTAATATTTTCTAGAGAAGAATTTTTTTTGCATAGTTCCTAGTGGAGAGTAATAATTTCAACAAGTTGTTTAGAGTATAAATGTAAGAAGTATTTCCCCTACGCCAAAATTGGAGGGTACATCCAGTGTATACCGTAAACAATACAAATTATATGTCTCGTGTTATACAGGGTGTCTCGGAATAATGTTGATGATTAATTACATCAAAACAAAAACGTTCCTTTGAAAAAATCAAACTATGAACAGTTTTGAAGATAAAAGTGCTCAGATTCAAGCAGCATAGTCACAAATGATGTCACATTGGCATAGAAAGTGTCAGCATAGCAAATCATACATTCAGCGTACCCGGTACATCTATTTAAACAGTTTTTGTGATTGAGGTAGTACTGCGTGAATAGATTTGGCAGCCTAAAATTTTTGTTGTCAATGCATTAGATAGTTTAACAGGACAATAAAAAAATCCTTTCTCAACATTATTTCCCAATTATATACATGAATTGAAATATTGGTACTACTTTGAGTATAATTTCCTAAGCCAACGCTGCTTACGTCACTGCTTGTGGAGATGACATCATTTGTGACGTTGCCACCCTTCGACGGTCTATAGTTCCGAAATAAGTCTGATTTCGGAATGTCTTCAAAGGAACTTTCTCCTTGGTTTAATGCAAATAATCACGTCCCCAAGTTTGCACCATTGTTTTAGGTACACCCTGTGCAATTCGAATTACAAGATTAATTTGAAACAAAGGGCGGAAGGAATATAGTAAGAGCATCACACTTTTTTCTGTGGAAAACTGGAGGAAAATTTAAACAAATTTTATTTTCTTCGAAGAAGTGTCATTAACAGCGTGCTAGTTTTGCACCCCTCTACTATCCCTGCTTTCACCTTCAGCCAAGGAACAGTTAAATATCTCGCTTGAAAAAGATTTTATAGCAAAATGTTATAACGCAAATTCATGTACACAACACGCTCAACAAGAAAGGATATTTCAATTTCTCGGATGTACCGTTTATGGGCCATCGGCGGTTGTCAGTTTTGAATTTTTCCGTACGCCATTTTCTGTCATCACAAATGAACAAAACTTTTCTCATGAATTCTTTTAGTGGTATCTATAGAATTGAAAATAACATATTGCTTCTTTGCTACGTATAATCAAGTACGGTAGGTTATTTGAATCATCTGTTAGCGAAATATAATTCTAGTCCAAATTTTTATCTGTGACGACTTCGCCTTATACTGTTAGCGTGATATAAAAAAAAACTGAATTACACATTCCATTAACGTTAAATGGAAAATATTGTTAATTAAGTAGACTAAACATGTTGATAAGCTTACACAAAAAATGAAGTTAAAAAGCTTTCCAATCAAGAAAACAACAGTCTTTAGTACATGTGGAGCCGCTTCGTAGATCAAAGTAACAAGTTTAATATCCACCATGTTTGCCTCTTTGCTTTAGTACCTATTATGGATTAGTTTACAACCTTTTAAACCTAATTTCTATACACGTAAAAGCGGCAGAAAACTTGAAATCACATACGTACTATAATACGAAAATTGTTTCTGATATATATTCTGAAATTTTTGATAAAAAGATACTAAAGTTGCTGGACAAATTCGTCAACCAGTATACTCCTCGACAGCAAGTCATTTCAAATCAGGGGAGCAGGAGCCAAATTATCGCACTACTGAAGGATATACTACTGTGATTTGCGTGGTTGTAGGACTTTTAATTATAGTTTGGGAGTTGTGTTAGATGTAGGTGCGCCATTTCTGATTAAACCGTAAGGTTGTAAACTGCACACGGGTGTGTTTAGACTTATGCAAATGGCGATTCCTCAGATCCTGAGGTAGAAACCTAGTATGCTGTTATGGTGGGACATAATAAAGTAGGAATTTAGAGCAGAAGGTGGGCAGGTTAATAAGCTACATGAAGCCGGGATCATTTCTTCGTCAGCTCCGCCTACGCCTCACTCTATCTAACAGTCGCAAAAAAGAATAATTCAAAATGTTAAGTGGTAAATTTGATAGCTTTAAATTCGGTTATAGAGCCCGATTCTTACAACTTACCGCGCATAGACGACATCTTAAATTTTCTAAACAATGCCTACTATGCCACCAACTTAAATTTACGTGAAATATAAGATTAACTTAATTTTACATTTTAACTTGAGACTAGGACAGAATAAAAGGAAGTTTACCAACTTGTAAAAAAGTAAGTTACTAACCTAAAGATAATAATTTTGTCACATTATTGTAAAATTCAATACAAAACTTGTGTTTTAGTTAAATTCCGAAGCGCAACCAAAAGCTCTTCTCTTGGCTCAAGAGTATGTGAGTAACGAAGCGAACACTTTACGCTTTAAACGTAACGTAAAATCATACCATTGACCTTTTTCCTTTAGTTTTTTCAACGGCTTACCATATTTGGTAATTTCCTGAAAGCTAAAAGGTTTGTTATTGTTCACGTAGCTTTGTTTTAAACAAGGCAACTTTCAGACACAAGGTCACCTAATGCAATGAATTAGCCTTGTGTCATTGGAGCGTGTCACCCTGGAAATCGGCTCATTTAACAAAAACAACTGCTACACACCATCAAATATTTTATGCCTTGTTTTTTTTTTCAAATAAAGTTAAAAAATAAATTTAAAGTTAAAAAAGCATACCGCAATAATACTGCTGAAAGAAGACTTCATAGTAATACAGGTTGGTAAAGTGAGATAGGCACACCAATAGAATCGTACGTTTGAAGAAGGAAACAAATCCAAAAAGATGTTTTGTGGGAAATTAAAAAAAAAAAAAAAATTGTATAATATGTTTATTATTTATTGAAAGAAAACAATATTGCTACTGAATATTCAAAAGGTCTTCTGATACTTTCGTACTGCTCAGACAGTTTACAAGTATTGTATTTTTTCCTGTAGAGTTAAAAAAAAGTTGGTGGATTTGTTCCTTCTTCAAACTTATGGAAAAACGTCTGCACATTTTGAAGTGCTGAGACGTAAGAATGAAAAAATCGACCAGAAAATTAGGAAAAACGCAAGAAAAACCTTCAAATGAATGTTATTGACAAGAAATGTATGTACAATGAACTCGAAAATTACAAGTAGGGGGGCTATGTAATAAATTCATATTTTTTTCGTCTACCCACTGACAGAAATTTAACCCTACAAATGTGCAAAACTGCTTTTATTCCGTAACAGTGATAGCAATAGTTGCTATATGTAAACATCTGTTAACAATAACAGTTAAAAATATCAGTGTATTAAAACGTATCTAAATGCGAGTTAGTTATTCCCGTATGTGAAATAGAAGTTTAAAACAATATTTTAGATTAACTTACTTACCTGTATCCTGTTACATGTGCAGTAGAGATATGGACAAAGGTAGTTTAGTTCCTACCATAAATGTTGTGAAACTATTCTATGTAATTATCGGAGCTTGGATTTACTGGTGGAGAAGAAACAGTATATCAAACCACAATTAAATCAGGAAAGTATAAAGCGGTGGGTAGTGGGAAGCGTAGTTGTTTCATGCTGAATTAGTATAACTTGCGACTAGTGACAGGAAGGCAAGATTTTTTTCAGCTCTTCTCGCAGGGCTGGGCAGCCAAGCAATTCAACACTGCGATAACTGTTAAATATTTGTTACCTCAAATAAATATAGCAATGGACCTACTAACCCCCTCTTCTTCATCTAGTCCATGTAGCTCTTGTGTGCTACTGGAGAGCGAACTCAAGCAACTTCGAGATGATTTTAGAACATTAGATAAATCGTAGAACTGTTACGCAATGACTTGGACAATAGCAGCGAAAGAACTCACACTGCTCCTTGTAGTAAAGAATCTGAAACATGGGCCGAGGTTAGTAGAAAAGGGTTGAATCGAAACAGGAGGGATAAAATATCGCGCAAGAGAACAGAAGAATTATGCAAGATACCAGTAAGTAATAAGTTTGAGCCATTGAAACACTTTCAGAGTACATCTGGTCATTCTAACTACAAGGTGTCGTACAGAAATGATAAAGAGAAATCGAATTACTCCCACACTAATCAGAGACAAAAATCGACCAGCACTGAAAAAGAAGTCATACGCCAAGTTTCTTCCAGTCCTAGCAAGAAATCTTCAGTTTCTATGTATGCAGATAGTCATGGGCGCGGATGCGCAAGCATACTCGCGAATCGTCTGGACAAAATGTGTGTGACAAGTATAGTAAAACCTAATGCTACAATGTCGGAAGTGACAAAAAACTTAGTTCGGAACTGTAGCCAATACAATACAGCTGATTTCGTTGTTATTATGGGGGGTACAAATGACGTTGCGAGAAACCAGTCAAGTGATGCAATCGATACTCTGAAAGAAATCTTGCCGTCGTTGCAACATAATAACGTAGTTCTGTGTAATGTACCGCATCGATACGACTTAAGTGAATGTTCGTGTGTAAATAGAGAGATCAAGAAAATAAACATGCAATGGACCCAATTATGTAGTAAATATCGTAATGTTTGTATATTAGATACACATGCGTTGCAAAGATCCAGGCACACAAAGCATGGTCTACATCTCAACAAGAGTGGCAAAAGACAACTATGCCGAGAAATATTTCGGCTAGTGACCATACCAGAGAAGGAAATCATCTTTGAGAGTAGTGCTTGCAATGTAAATGATTCGATTGAATGCCAGAAAATCGATCATAGGGATCCCAGTGTAACTAATGAAGGTAAGGATCAAATCTGTACGAAGGTAGATAATACAAATAGCTGATGATACTGATGTACTAATCAAGTCCGATATGGCAAATCTTCAACAAAAAATCGACACAACAGTATCTCAATTAGAAAATTGGTTTCAACATAATAAACTAAAATTGAACAGTGAAAAAACGAAATACATTTATTTCCATAAGAAGCGGCAGACGATCAATGCTACACAGAAATTAAGCATATTAAATAAGGAAATTACATGTTCTCAATTTACAAAAGTTCTTGGTGTAATACTTGATGAAGAGCTAAAGTGGAAAGAGCATATTGATATATTATGTGGTAAACTCTCTTCAACCATCTTCCTAATTAGGTCATTAGTACCAATTGTTAACAGAAATACTATATTAACGGTGTATCACGCCAAGTTCGAATCACAATTAAGATACGGACTGGCTTTTTGGGGTTACTCTCCGAATAGACAGAAACCCTTTTTATTGCAAAAGCAAGCAATAAGAACGATAACTGGCATGTCTAGACGTACGTCATGCAAAAGACTATTTCGAGAATTAAATATATTAACTTTTCCGTCACTTTATATATATGAAGTACTTCTTCTGACATATAATAATACTGGTCATTTGAAGAGAAACTACAATAAACACGAACACTATACAAGACACAATCAAGATCTGTCCCTACCCTATCACAAAACAACAATGTTCTCCAAATCTCAACTATATATGGGCATTACATTTTATAATGATCTACCCGTAAATATTAAGCATGCTAAAGACAAAAACACCTTTAAATCACTGTTAAGAAAACTGCTTATTGAAAAATGTTTTTATAGTGTGGAAGAATTTTCACAGTCAAGAATAAGTTGAAAACTATTGAGTTGTACCTAATAGCAAATGTGTTTTTTTTTTATGTAAATATATATTGTGTATTCACTCTACCATTCTTTTTAATTGTACTCTGTATTCTTTATATTTTGTGCTAATTTATCCTTGTCCATTCACTGCAACATAAATCATTTTCTCATAATATTATTTTTGTAAATGTTTGTATTCTTGTGTGGTAGCAAGTTATTTTCTTTGTAGAATTTGCGTTTCTTTCTATTCTTTTCAATTCTATCTTGTTTATATATTGTATTCATTGTAACATTGTATTGTATTCATTGTAATAGTAATTCTTATATGTTATATGTATGTATTGACGTGGCTGTCTGTGTGTGTGTGTGTGCAATCTGTATTACATGTATCTGTAATGACGTATTCTATACCAGAATGCTTGTGCATGGAATCTGGTCATCAGAATGAAAATAAATCAAATCAAATCAAAAATCAAAAAACCGTCAACACAGAGTTTTACTGCGGCATTCTGTGGTATTTCAGGGAGAACATTAAGCGATGAAATCTGTTGCGCGTTCCTTATTTTTACATTCGCACTTCTAACCAGATATAGCTTTTGCATGCTCCTTAATTTCCTGAAAATGAGACTGCCGATGAAAAGTCGCCATTTTCACACAATTCACGACATCTAGCACGATCCAAAAATTTTTATGAAACTCGCTGACACAATATGACTTCGGTACCGCATTCCAAGAGTGGTATATTGCTGCTCAAGGTGTCTATTTCGAAGGCGGTGGTCTTTTAATTTAGGAAATTACTGTCACTTTTTGTTAACTTAGCTAGTTCGAGAACATTTTATACACCCCAGTATAATCATAAGAATTTATGATATATATATATATATAAACAAAATCAATTGGAAACAAATATCAGTTAACGGTGAATAGCTAAGACAAAGGATAAAACTGCCCTTCACATAAGATTGACTCCCGCTTACTCTCTAATTACAACATAGTTGGCGATCGTTATATAAGTTAATTACATTTGAAATGAGTGTTTGTATCGTTTTCGGACCTTAGTAGAAAAATGCAACACACACTGATCAAAAAGAAAGAGGAAATAGGCGGTATTAAGGATAGTAAGTGAACATTAAGCGATTCACTCCGGGGCCCGAGCATTTTTGTCATTCGATTTTACTAAACTAAATTACCCTTACTAACAAACGTATTTCAAAAAATCCAATTCTGAAAACATAGGAAGAATTTAAGTTATAGTACCTTTCTCACAAAAGAACCTAGTGTACGCTTGATGTTCCAATTAAACAAAAACTGACAGCTGCCAAGACCAGAACTTGAAATAGGGATCCCTAGTTGCTGGTAGAAAATGTTGTCCATCACGTCAGCAGTTGCCAGTTCCGGGTTCGAGTCCCGGTGGCTGCAACTTTTGTTGTTAATTTCAACATAATATTTACGTTTATTTACGGTGATGTTCAATTTTTTTAAAATTAAATGTTGAGTATCTTTCTATACTGATAAGCCACGATGAACATTTTTGCATGAAGACTACATACTCGACAAAAAGACTTCATGAGTACACCTATGCTCAGAAAAAAAACGCACAATTTTATTTCGCTGTTTCTGACAGATAACTCATTTCTCCATGGATACAGACATTAGTTTGGTTGCTCTATATAAAGAGACCCTAAAACGAATAGATCCTGAAAATTTGCCACAAAAATATTAATAAATGATGAAAGTAGAATGAAAAAAGAAATATGAAGAAATCTTAAATACAATATAAGTCCAAAGGTTAGAAACTTGGCGACATTCACAGGAAAATTCAGAGCATTGGAGGGAATATTCTTTTCGCTCGCCCAAACAGTCCCCATGTTAGTATTTTCTGAAACTGAGAACACGGACATATGATCATTCATATGAAACATTACACCAACAAAAGTTACAAACTACTAAACCCAGGAAGGTGGTTGAGGTGTCGTTCGAAATGTCTTGCCACAAATTCTCCAACGTAAAATTGATAACGTATCTAGGATGCTCACTGCTGAAGCCTCGATTTTCTTTATCTGCTGTCCCCGAGTGAACTCCGCCTTATTTGTTCTTTGTATATATTTCGCTTTGAAAAGCATTTTCCAGTAAAATGTGTTATTACAAAAAACTTGATCTATGTAAAAGTTTCCAAAAGAAAAATTATTTACATTTTTCTCCTAGGAAGGTGCTTGCACTTCTGCATTTTTTTTATCCAACACCGTTTTGTAATAGCAAACTTACTGTATAGTTTCTTGTCTGAAAACCTAGGATCCTTATTTGATTCTGAAGCACTAATTCTAAACGTCTTAAGAAAGTAGAGACGAAAATAAATTTTATATTCAACTAATATTATCTAGTATAATTATTAGTGGTTAAAAATTAAAATTGCAAGAATTCATATAAACAAAATTAACATGTAAAACTTTGTTTTAACTGGTATTTTATTTCGGTAAACATCAAAGCATTTTTTCTCTTCGTTTCATTTTATTCATGCTAGTGAGCAGAATTATTTTAGCTGCATATAGAAAGATCTTCCTCTCCTGGAAGAACAGAATTGGAACAAGGTAGTTAAATGCAATATTTGCAGTTTACGAACCACTTCAATCGTTTACTCCAGCTTTTATACAGCTCCCTTTGTCCTTTGCGTAGCCTCTACTTTATATGATATAGTAGAAAATCTCTGCAGGTGCATGTTCTTCATCTGTTACGATATTAATGAGCTAATTCTTAATAATCGCATTTCATCGTTGCAACGCTGTTTAACCCATTACAGTATTTCGTGATATCCTGTAAATTGTAAACAATGGTATCTAAAACCAGATTGACTTTATATTTGCTCTACGATTTCTTAAATATTGAAGGGATTCAGTCTCATTACTATTTGAGATGAAGAGCGAGCAAAATCACGTTCGGCCTCAGCTATCTTCGCAGATTTAACAGGAGCAACTTTTTACGGCACCGCGTCTGACTACGAATCGATCGGTTAAGGTTCAAATCTTGCCTATGACGCTGGAGACTTTTGTCGCGGTGTTCTCGTGCCTGTCGCTCTGAGGTGCACTCACCCTCCTATAAAATTAAGTACCAGAGTGCCCTTGGTATTCCTGGGCACCTTGGGAGGTAAGGTGTCTGACTATGGGACTGACCAGTGACCACCCCACCTCAGTTTGGGCAGTTGGTCGAGAATATGTGGAGTTCTACCTCCACATCCCTCATGCTTCGTTCACAATGCGTGCGGATTGCATATGGGATTGCTTTTTTTTCACTTTTCTCTAGTTAACTATACTTTAAAATCACTGCAGTAGTATAAGCACAACTCAATGCATGCTGGAAAATTATGTTCTTCCCAGCAATAAAATTATTCTTAGCAGTTGAACTGAATTTCATAGGGATTAGTATGTGCACTTTGATATTCAACATATTCTTGATCCAGTGAAATAAGTGACAGGATGCATCAATAGCAGTGTTTGTTATTCAATCGGTAGTTTGAAGAAGGCAATAAACGCCAAAAATGTGAAAATCTACTTTATGCCGGATTTGATATCTGGAAAGGATGGCGCATCTATACAATGCATAAAGAAAGCAAAAAAAAAAAACATTAGTAAAGCCTTCAAAAATAGGTGGGAAATAGAGATGGGCAAAACTAGCGTAACAGCAATTTTTCACTGCTACATAGGAAAAAATTGCTATGACTGCTACAACCGATGAAAAATAGCAGTTACTGGCTGAGCTGCTATTTTTCTCCGAAGCTTGTTAATGGTAAAACAGATTGTTTCCTGTTTTCTAAACAAACAGAACTGCTGGGAGAACGGAACAAAATGGTAGAGACTTGTCTGCAGAGAGGACAACCATTTCGTGTGAACATTACGGAATTAGTAGCGTCTGTTACCCGTGTACGGAATTGATATAAGGAGCTCTCAGAAAGAACTGGGTAATAGTTGGCTACTGGAGTAATGGATAAGGCGTTAGAGTTGTAATGCAGTAGTTCCGGGTTCGATACCAGTTCATCGCATAATTTTATTTTTAAAGTGGTTTATATTTTATTTATATTTTAAATAGGTTATTTTGAAATGTTATTGTTTAATTTGTTTTATAACTTTATTTGCATTTAACGTTTCTTGTAATATTTTCCGTTTAGTCTGATTCTGTAGTCCAATTCACATTTAATAAAATGGTAAAAGAATGGGTAAGGCATTGAACTTGCGATTCAGTGGTCCCGGGTTCGGTACTCCTTCACTTAAAGTTTTTTTTTTATTTTTAACAGAAATTCTTTTTTATTTTGTAATTTCGAAGGAAAGCTCTGGTCTTGCGATTATACATGTTTCTTCCTTTGAGGCAGTGAAAACAGTACGCATATTAAAAATTCTATAAAATTCACATAGTTTAGAAAAAATGAACCAGCAATTTGAAGAAGTGAACAAGCGCTAAAAAATCGAAATTAGTTTTTTTACTAAAAAAAACGCACCTAAATTTATACGCGCTTATCATAAGGTAGAAGAAAAGAACGATAGCTTGTTATAGAATGATTCACCTGTCCTTGGAAATATTAGTCAGTTTGAAGAAGGGAACAAGGCCACTAGCGTCTCAAAACAAGAAGTCCTATTTTCAAATATCTGAGAAAACACGATTCAGTCGCGTGTACAATAAAAGAGAACACCATACCTGACTTTACCAAACTTGGACACTAAGTTTATTAAATTTCCTAATGCGTTTATATAATAATAATAATAATATATTACAGCCATATTCAATCCACTACTGGATGAGGCGTCTCCCCGAAGGGAAGAGTTGGTCTACTGCTCCCACGCTGTCCAGACGGTTTGGGAGAGGAGAACCGAAGCTCTCACTTTGATCGCCACTGTATTTTATGCACAGGAGCACCCCAATTGTCCTCACGGTGCTGGGTCAACACCGGGAATCGAACCCGGGACAGCTCGCACTGAAGTCGAGTGAGCTACCGACTAGGCTACGCAGGGGCTCAATGCGTTTATATATCAATCTTCGATCTTGGGTTCTCCGTATTAGCTTTCCGACATGCTATCAATCCACTAAATTGATAATTGGAAACTGTCTGCTTGTCAGTCTCATTTACGATGAAGGAGTAATGCGCCTGTGTGAGAATGATCCCACCTTAATAGGAGTTCCTTGTATTTGAGACACTACTACAGGGCACTTCTGACTAGCGACAGGAAGAGTGCATTGTGGAAACACGAGTTAATCGTGCGCGCAATAAAAAAATACCGTACCTGACTTATCTAACCTCCACATGCGACTGTTCACTAATCTTATTAAATTTTCTAATTCGTTTATACATATAAAAAAAGAGAAACGTTATTTTCATTAAGAAAAAAAACTACACCAGGTTTCGATCCAGGGTTACTTGCATTAGCTTTTGAACATGCTACCAATACGCTAAATTGCCAGCTGGATGTAGTTGTTTGGAAGTACTATTTACTGTTAAGGAGTAATGCGCATGCGCGAGGATGGCTCAGCTCTTCCTGTCGCAAGATTTTTTCAGCTCGACGCGCAGGGCTGGGCAGCCATTTTGACAACTTCCGGAGCACACTTGGAAACACTTCCGGTACGCCACAGAACTTTTGAGTAAACAGAGATGCACCCTGACCCTCCCCCTTGCACAGCCCTAGTGGATATACATCCTAGCTTTAGTGGCATCTTTTAAAATTATAAATCACAACTTTTATTAAATTTCCTTTTGTGTATTTACATAAAAAATGAAAAAAACTTTAATTTTCTTTTAAAAAAATGTGTAAAGAGTCAACGCCAGGGTTTGAGCCCCGGACCTTTAGATCAGCTTTCCAACGTCTTGACCACAAGACCAAACTGCAGCTGTCGGGTTGAGCGCTTCTCGCTGTTACTTATCGTTCAGGACAAGCGAGAGTGGGCTATTCCTGCAGGAAATGTTTGATTTGATTTGATTTATTTTCATTCTGATGACCAGATTCCATGCACAAGCATTCTGGTATAGAATACGTCATTACAGATACATTTAATATAGATTGTACAGACACACACACACACACACACACACAGAGAGAGACACGTCAATACATACATATACCCACATACCAGAGTACGTCCCTGGGACGTCCCATTTAGATCCCATTACCGTCAGAATGGTCCTGCTCCCATAGCGATGTCCTAAGGACGTCCGTGGGATAACTCTGTGGGCAATACAAACAGTTCATCCCGTATGGAGGTCCCCTGGATGTCCCCCGGAAAGCCGTGCGGGATTACCTACCTGGAATTTCTATAAATTAAATCGACTTTACTATTATTATTATTTAATTAATTATAACTATACGAAGGATATGCCTTCGTATAGTTATACGAAGGATTAATCATAACTATACTTCCCATGGATGTAAACGGGACTTAAACAGGACGTCTACGGATGTCCCGATATCCTGCCAGGAGATCCGTCAGATATCCCTGGGACGTCATTTTGCTATGTGGGTAACATATAAGAATTACTATTACAATGAATACAATACAATGTTACAATGAATACAATATATAAACAAGATAGAATTGAAAAGAATAGAAAGAAACGCAAATTCTACAAAGAAAATAACTTGCTACCACACAAGAATACAAACATTTACAAAAATAATATTATGAGAAAATGATTTATGTTGCAGTGAATGGACAAGGATAAATTAGCACAAAATATAAAGAATACAGAGTACAATTAAAAAGAATGGTAGAGTGAATACACAATATATATTTACATAGAAAAAAAACACATTTGCTATTAGGTACAACTCAATAGTTTTCAACTTATTCCTGACTGTGAAAATTCTTCCACACTATAAAAACATTTTTCAATAAGCAGTTTTCTTAACAGTGATTTAAAGGTGTTTTTGTCTTTAGCATGCTTAATATTTACGGGTAGATCATTATAAAATGTAATGCCCATATATAGTTGAGATTTGGAGAACATTGTTGTTTTGTGATAGGGTAGGGACAGATCTTGATTGTGTCTTGTATAGTGTTCGTGTTTATTGTAGTTTCTCTTCAAATGACCAGTATTATTATATGTCAGAAGAAGTACTTCATATATATAAAGTGACGGAAAAGTTAATATATTTAATTCTCGAAATAGTCTTTTGCATGACGTACGTCTAGACATGCCAGTTATCGTTCTTATTGCTTGCTTTTGCAATAAAAAGGGTTTCTGTCTATTCGGAGAGTAACCCCAAAAAGCCAGTCCGTATCTTAATTGTGATTCGAACTTGGCGTGATACACCGTTAATATAGTATTTCTGTTAACAATTGGTACTAATGACCTAATTAGGAAGATGGTTGAAGAGAGTTTACCACATAATATATCAATATGCTCTTTCCACTTTAGCTCTTCATCAAGTATTACACCAAGAACTTTTGTAAATTGAGAACATGTAATTTCCTTATTTAATATGCTTAATTTCTGTGTAGCATTGATCGTCTGCCGCTTCTTATGGAAATAAATGTATTTCGTTTTTTCACTGTTCAATTTTAGTTTATTATGTTGAAACCAATTTTCTAATTGAGATACTGTTGTGTCGATTTTTTGTTGAAGATTTGCCATATCGGACTTGATTAGTACATTAGTATCATCAGCATAAAGAATTGTATTTCCTTGTGTGATATGTTGAGGAAGATCGTTGATATATATTAAAAACATAAGCGGTCCGGGTACTGAGCCTTGTGGAACACCAACTTTTAATTTTACAGGGGAAGAAATTGATTTTGTTATTAAACCCGTATTTTCATCAGTATGACTAATTTCAACTATCTGGGTTCTGTTTAGTAAATATGATTCTAGCCAGCATAAGGACTTTCCTCGTATGCCATAGGGATATAATTTATTTAGTAAAATAATGTGGTTAACACTGTTGAAAGCTTTGCTTAAGTCACAAAAAATACCAAATGAATTTTCCTTATTATCTAGTCCATGTAAAATGTCCTGAAGAAAATCTGAAAGTGCCGTTAGAGTTGATTTTCCACGAAGAAAACCATGCTGGGATTGAGATATCACTTTGTTATATGCGAGGTGAGTTTTAATTCAATTGCAAATCACGGTTTCAAATATTTTTGAGAACGCAGAAGTGAGAGATATTGGGCGGTAATTTTCACATGTTTTTTATTCCCTTTCTTAAATAGGGGTTTCACTATGGTTGTTTTTAGATACTGTGGGAATACGCCTTGCTTAAATGATTCGTTTATGATATGTGCTAGAGGGTACGCAATGATATGTGCAGATTTTTTAAGCACATACATCGGAACTTCATCGTATCCACAAGACGTGGTATTCTTAAGTTTCATTATTACTCTCATGACTTCTTGAGGGGTAGTGGGCGTCAAAAACAGAGTGTTGGAGATAAATGGAATGCTATTACTGTTGTTTTGAATTAGCAAATCTGATGTATCATTAAGTTCATACATTCCAATGCTAGAAAAATAATTGTTGAAATATTCAGCAACCTCTTTGGGGTCGTTAATAACATTATTACTAGAATTAATTAATTCGATATTTTTTTTGAGTTGTCAATATTACGGGATTCCTGTTTTATAATTTCCCATGTCATCTTATTTTTATTAGTAGCGTTTTGTATCAATTTGTTATAATGCATTTTCTTTGCTTCAGTCAGTACCTTCTTATATACTTTCTTGTATTTCGCGTAATATTTAATAAAACTTTCGTCTGCACTACTTTTACTCTGCGTATAAAGTTGTTTTAATTTATTACACGATGTAATAATACCGATAGTAATCCAAGGTTTTTTGCATCTAATATTTATTTTTCTCAGTTTCTTGGGAAAGGAGGATTCGAAATATAATTTAAATTTATCATAAAAATGTTTGAAAATGAGTTCTATTGTACTCGTTTGAAGGTTTAGTAAATTCCAATCTTCTACCTCTAATGATCGTACAAATTCTTCTGTGTTTTAATCATTAAAGTGTCGTTTCGAGATGGTGATACTGTTAAATGATCTTTTACGGTAAAAGTCTTTTAGAATTAGACACTGACAAGGGTGATAGTTAATACCGAGATCTAACACTGATGATGTATAACGATTAGGTGGATAATTTGTTAATATATTATCAATAATGCTTTTAGACGTTTTGGTTATATGTGTGGGTTGAGAAATAGTGAAAACAAGATTATATGATTTTAGTACTGCCTCAAATTTCGATGTGTTTGATGAGTTAGTAGATATGTCAATGTTAAAGTCCCCACATATTACAATTGTGCTGTATTTGAAAATAATCGCATTGAGAAGAATGTCTAAATTATGTAAAAATATATTAACTTTTGCGTCAGGCGTTCTATATATCACAATGATAACAGCATTTTTTACATTGTTGGAAATTTCTATTGATATTCAAAATATTTATCGCATGGTTGCACAAATTTAGTTAAATCTAATTCTACAGCATTTAATGCTGTTTTAGCTAATACACAAACACCGCCGTTATTCATCGAATTTCTACACTATATTGAGATAATCTCAATATACATTGCCGTGGATGTCGGACGGGACGGAACGGGTTCGTAACGGGACGAACATTGCCGTGGATGTCGGAAAATAATATGAACATTGTCTCCATTGTGGTGTAGCTTATTATCGTGTTCTTCGGTCGTAGAGATGATTGATTTTTCTATTGTAATGACTTCCGTTGTCCCAGGGTTGTTCCCGTAGACCCAAGACTAGTCACCGGTGATGATACTGGACATGAATCATCCGCGACACGCTCAGAGATATCTTGCCACACTGCGACGCTATGTTCTTTCTGCTGAGGGTTCTGTAGTCGGGAGACAAACCTGTCAGGGACACGGGCATGTTCATTTCCGGTATTAGGAAATAGGATTGTCTGCATTGACACGTACGACACACTAACATGCCAGCAATCTCGTTGATGAACTTTCGACGATCCACGTGCACAAGTTTCAAAATATATTGCACTTTTTTTGGGGGGGGGGATGTTCACGCAAAGTCTTCCAAATCTCTCGTCGTCCTTGAGGAAAGTTCTTCCGCTTTTGAAGCGTCTCTGCCGCTCGTAATATTACGTATCACTCATCGCCATACACTTAGCAAAGAATGTTCAGTATCCATGTGTCCGAATGGCAAAGTTTATAACACAAAATATCACGTTGACTCGTTTTTTAAATTTTTTTTCTTATGATTTAATCAAAGACTACCACAGACACATGGTCACAAAAACACCACTATAACAACTCCCGATGTTAACACTCCCAGGAAAGCCTTTTGGCACACTACCTTATAAACAATGCGCTCGCACTGTCGTTGCGTGTGTATCCCTGTGTCCCAATATGTTATGCTACAGAGTTAGTTTGGCACGATACAAACTTTTATATGTTGCTAAGTCGTTTGGAATTTTAGAAAACACACGGTACTTGAAATTCTGTTTTAATAAATATTTTCTTATATGTGCATAAGTTTTATATTTACTCACAGAAATGCAGTATCTTAAGACGTGTCCATAATTCTCACATATCTGAAATGGCAACATTTTTTTGTTTACATTGCTTATGCCTACCTGCAATTAAACTAAACTTCTAACAAAATGTTTTTCAATGATTTGCTTACACTGAAATGGAAATTATGAAGATAACAGGGATGAAAATTATACTAACGGATAAATACCTATTTGTTTCTTTCTAGTGGAATCATTCGTTCGAAATTGAGAATAGTGGTAAACGACAGGATGATGGGAATAACGAAAAAGTGGTTCATGAAAACTCAGTGCATTTGGAGAAAGAAGATAAGAAAAACAAGACAGTCGAGAATCCAGCTTTCAGAAAATGCGATGTTATTGTAGATGAATGTTCTTCATTTATTTCTGATAATATAGGGCGACATGAATCTCATTGTTCTAATTTAACTCGGCTTTCAGAGCATCATAACGTTCAAAACATGTATTTTAAAAGAGAGTCGTGTTCCGGATATATACAGTCAGAGGATGTCGATCGGAGATATCCTGCAATAAATACCAATAATTGTTTGCAACAGAAATTTCTGAATTCCTTTAAAGATCTTAATTTGCAACCAAAAGTTGAGCTCAGACGGCTTTCTTTAAATAGTTTTAAAATAGAAAATCCATTTAATCAATCACTCGTTAACTTAGTTCCTAAGTTAAAGACCAAATCTATATTGGAAGAAAATCCTAATTGCTCTGGTAATTTCCCCATAATTTTGAGTTCAGATATGAATGTTCCTATTAATGCAAATGATTCTCTGATGAATGTGAAGAAATCCCTGCACACTAATATGTCGCTTGATTCCAAATATTCCAAAATTTCGCATTCAAATAGTTTACCAGATTATCCTTCCATTGATATTAAACTCAACAAGGTGAATCCAGTAGTAGTATTGAATCGCCTCTCTATTTCGTATTGCTCGAGGAATATAGGTGAAAGTTCTACTCAAGCAACAGAAGATATGGCTGGAGGAGTACATGAAGATTGTAGTCGCCGCTTACGTAATGTAAGGTATGATAGTACATTTAATATGTAAACTAGATGGTGTACGCAAGTTTTCATTACTTAGTTAGATCTTTTATATTTTGAGATTAACTGCTTTAGCTCAGTCAATTGGGCATAATTGAATGTAAAATCTAGACAAAATTGTTGAACTCCTTAAAATTTACACAGAGTTTCTATTAGTCATAGAGAGACACATATTAAGTCATTCTCTCTCTCGTGTGAGCTAAACCGAATATGACGGCCGATCCAATATAACCACCGCCTACATCTTTACGAGTCATATATA
>JAGDQP010009522.1:24470-58718 GCA_022664845.1 Lepisma saccharinum
ACAGAATATCCCTAAAATAAAGGCGCAAACTTTGCAAGTTGGTTTCTCTCATGAAAACAAAAAGAAAATACCGTTCAAAAGATTTCGAAATATGCGCATTTTCGGAGCTACAGACGCTCTTAGCGAGTCATTGTTGCAATCAAAGTAGTACCCAATACATCCATTTGAGTATTATTTACGATTTAGAGGGCTCTACATAGGCAAGTTTTGAACGAAACAATTTCATTGTTAAGGAATTAACATCGTTTAATACGGCAGACATGGATATGCCATCTAAATATATTTATCACTTATACAGATTACTCATGCAGATGTGTTCGGTACTACTTCGATTGTGAGTTACTACGCCATCTCGAACGCCGAAATTTGGCGTGATTTGTGGCTATAACGTGTTTACTTTGAGCTCTTGTAGTTCCGAAATTACTGATGTTTCGATTTTTCAAGAACCTTTTTGCTTGTTTTGATGCAAGAAATCACCTCCCGAACTTTACGCCATTATTTCAGGCACACATTTATGTTTTCTATTTATGTTTTACTCGTTACCCACTGCACCAACTTATACTTTTTACCAGTTTTATTTCTCTACCTGAAAGCCAGAACCGCGGAAATCAGAAACTTTTGTTTTCGAGAAAAATGAAAATACCGTTTCCTTTTGCATAAAAACTAAATGACCAAACTATATAAAAGCAGACTTACTTTTTTACATTATTGAGCATGTGTAAAATAATTGCCATGCAATCATTATGTAAGGCCGTCCGAATACTGCACAAAACTTTTCATCACGTTTTGCCCATATAATTCTTACGCGGTTCTGGCTTTGAAATACAGATTTCATATAGCTGGCATGGATTCACAGTTATAAGCGGTGTCAATGACAATTTAATGCAATTCTAATTTATTTACATTAACATTTTTAAAGAAAAGGCCAATAATTATAAGTAATTTTTAAGTACGCAGCGAAACGAAATTAAACCAAGTCAAAATCATTTGTGAAATCAAACATACACATTATAAAAACAAGGTAATTGTTCAAATAATGCTTACATTTTGAGAACATTATAATAATAATGAATAAAAAGATAGAAATGAATTTGAATTAAGTGCCTCCTCGCGCCCACCAGCATTTTAAAAAAAAGATTTTAAAATTTAAGACCATTATCAACATTTTTAGTACATAGTGCATAAGGATTTACAAATTACTATGAAATACAGTATACAACAATCTCGTGGTCTTGTCGATTGATGGGTACTGAGACTTCATTTAAATAATGAGTGCATAATTTTTGAAAAAAATATGACTCATCAATGGACAAGATCTCGAGATCAGTGTCCATTATTTCGCAGTCATGTCTGAGTTCTGGCGAACTATGTTCTAACATTTTTTATAGTGCTGCTATGTTTTGAAATATTTAGAATATATATTAAAACGTGGGGACGAACACGAAGAAGGCTTTTAAACTTTCAACACTTTTTCGCTCAGCGTATTCGTTTTTTTTTAAATATGCTTCTTTCATGATATCAGTCACTGTCTGAATTGTCAGTTTCAGAATAGTCAAGATTCAGAGTAACTTCATAAAGAAGAAGACAGCTTTCTGACAACGCTGATATTCTTTAATAACAAAACGAAGTTAAAATGTAACAGTTTCGGAAGTATACTACTTCCTTCTTCGGACTGCACTCTAAAACTCTTCATGAATTTCATGAGTAGCTATACGGCAATAGGCACATAAACTGGTGCACGATAATCCAACGCACCGAGATGTGAAATTTGTTTTCAAGAGGAAGTTTGGAACTACAAAGAAATTTGTGTTACATCTGAATGGTGTTAACAGTGACGATACATAAACACTTGTTCTTATGTCATATATCAAAATATCTATAGGAAATCTTTCTTGGAAGTTGAACATTGCCACATTTCCATCAACAATAGATAAAGGCAAACTCCCCTTGTTGGAGGTGTATCATAATCAACTACGAACATGGTTACACAACGATCTCAATCCTGTGGAATGGTGATGGCAGCGTTGAATTGACGGCTTGTTCCAAATTCTTATCTTCAGATTGTAGCTCCAGACTTCCTACTGAAATAATGTCGTTCACAAACAAAACTGATGCATTGCAGATGTCGGCGCGTTGCATTACCGTATCCAGTTTGTTTATCAATTGGCATGGAATTACTTATAGAAATCCTCTGTTTGGAACTCGGATAGTGACAACTGAGATAGTGACTGCTATTGTAAAAGAAGCAAATTTCAAAGAACTGTCAATATGCTAAGCGAAAATAGTGTCGAAAGTTTAATGGAGATTCATTTTCATATTTTTACTTCTTATTACTATTTCTGACATTCTCACAATGTCAGCATTATTTGAACCAATTCCTTGTTATTATAGTGCATAAATTTGATCTCTAAAATGTTTTAGACCTGGTTAAACTTCGTTTCGCTATATACTTTTAAAAATCTTTATAAGATATAAAAACATCATTATGTAGAAATTCGAAACATGCGTAGTTTTGGAGTTACATGAGCTCAAAAAAAGCACGGCGTTGCCAGAAATGATGTCATATCTCGACAAATTTCGTCCTAGCGATGTCGGCATGTTAAATCACAATCGAAGTAGTACTCAATACATCTATCTGAGTAATTTTTATAATTCACGAACAAAGCTTAGATGGGATTTCCATGCCTGCTGTATTAAACCATATTAATTCCTTAATAATGAAGTTCTTACGTTGAAAACCTGCCTATGTGGCACCTTCTCAATCCAAATACTTTTCAAATGGATGAATTGGGTAGTACTTTCATTGTGACTGGTTATACCGACCGACACCACTTCGGTCATTATTTGTCGGGATGGAACGTCGTTTCTGACGATGCCTCATTAACTTCTAAGGGAAATATTTAGGTTCGAACATGATTTTTTTATAACACTTCGCATATGTATTCGTACCCCGATGCTGATAATGTCTGCATAGTAATTCGACCGTATAAGGTCTTGTTTGTCCGCTACGAACTTGGAGGAGTTAGATTATTAGGAGACGCCCAAGTTGCCAAATTTTGAAGCTGAAAATGGTCGCTCGTTAATCGTCCAGTGCAGCCATCCGTCATCTTGCGTATGGAAGAAAACCACGAAATTCCTATTGTTTTACATTTCTTGACTGCCATAAATTACAATTTACCCCTTGAACGATTTTAACATACTGGATACATATGTTTATAACAGTGCTTCTAAGATCCAGAAAGCGTAAAGTGTTAAATATGTTCCACTATTCATTTCGAAAAGATTTGTTACAATTTAGTCTCTCATTCACTTGGTCTATGACACGCGAAGCTACATGGTGACAATACCAGTAATGGACCAATCGCCAGTGGTTGACTAATAAGGGAGACAAACAATAATAATAATATATATATTGGATATAAAGACAGTACGTTTTATACTTCCATAAGGTTTAATAGTGTAGTCCCAAATACTGTGCAATAGGGAAATGCAGTAGCACCAAAATCAAATAAAAGTGTAAAGGGCCTCTGGAAGAGAGCGGAGCACACAATAAGAGGACAGAAGTATAAGTAATACAAGATATCCGTACATATCGAGTAGAAGGTACAATGAAATAATTAATTTAGGGAACAACCTACAGTAAACAGAATCAATGATCTACACTGCAACAACCGTAGTTCACAATTGGCTACTACAACTGGTCAACTACTGGTGCAACTATACCTTCAGCAAAATATTAGTATGTTGTCGTGTGAAATGAAATAAATGCGAGCTGCTTTTTCTTTGACTTATTGTGCATGGTCGTGGGTTTTGTTTCGTATATTTTTTTCTATTATATATACATCAGTTCTTGCTTAGAGTTGAAATTTTCCTGATTTGGTCAATCATTGATACGGTCATCCTATAAATCATATTATTGAATTGTATTCACATTTAATTTACACGCGGAGGTTTGGTATTATGGTTAAAGAATACAAACATACACAGATAATTTGTCAGTGCTTATAAAATATTGTATAGCTTAACATAAAGAGTAACCAAAACTTCCAGTGAACATCGAAAGCTGTATAACGAAAAACAATTCCCCCAAAGTGCATGAAAAATAATAAATACGACTGTCATTTCCTTTAGTCAGTTTTCTTGTAATTACTTAAAATCTATTAGAAATATTAGAACAGTAATCCTTCTCTTTAAATTCTCGAATTAATATATTGACAGCATAATAAAAAGCATAGAAAAACACTTTGAATTGTCTCCATGCCATCAATTTATATCAACATTTTATATTTCGACAGAAGTTTTCTCTAACACTCACCTGTGAAATGTGACATTGGGACCCTTCTCATTTTGGCTGTTTATGTTTCCAAAAGCGACATAACTCATTGCCATTTTAAAAATCACAGAAAAGCACAAAGAATGATCTGATTATTTGCATGTCTGTGAATGCAATACTTCAATTTCATTCCATATGCAATATGGCGGACCGTGATACTTACAACCGGGGCGGCCGCCATTTTTTTGCTTCAATTTATTTTCGAAGTGGAAGTAAGTTTGGGTGTCTCCTCCTATTTTAGTTCCTCCGTTGCTACGAAGCGTTTAAGTTTGGAGCAAAGGCAAGGCAGCTGTTGGAAAGACTCCCGTAGTTTCGGTTTGCTGAGAAAATATTTGAGAATACTTCGTATATGTATTCGTCCCCGATGCTGAATATGCCTGCAAAGTAAATCCGCTTTGTAAAGCATCGTTTGTCCGCCAGAGGGCATTAGAGTTGGAGCAAGGGGAAGACAACCGCTGCAATGACTCTTGTAATTTCGGTTTCAACAGGCATTGATATAAAGTCTTATAAAAAAAAATCTGTTCGAACCGAGATGCTTCCCTTTTTAGAGGGCCTGTATGTAGCTCGTAAAATTCGCATATTTCGAAATTTATGCAAAATAAGTTTCTTGTTTTACTTTGTTATTTATGACAAATTGAACCTCTGTGCAAATTTCATTAGTTTTAATTTTGTACGGGTGCCATCCTCCAGTAGACTAAGATAGTTGGTCTCTTTTAATTTTCACCTTGCTTCTAGCCGCGTGTGCTTTTATATTTTCTTTAAAAAGTATATATTTTATTAAGGAACACATGGAGCACTGTAGAGTGTAGACTTATAAACAAATGTTTTATGGCATAGTTGAAACCATCCATGGAGTAACTGCTCAAGCTATATTTTTGGTAAGATTAAAATCAATGCAAAACATGTTTGGTCATCACAAAGAATTTCACTTCGGGGAATCCAGAGCATATGGCCTGGAAGCAAGGATCCATGACTAGCCAGCTATATTCTTTTACGTTAATTTCTCCTTTTCAAAATATAATTTTCCCTTAAGTCTTAAATATTCCCATCTCAACGATTTATGCACTTAGTTTCATACATAACAATTAAAACGCATATTTCTAATTTGTAAAATTAGTGTTCAACATCTTAAGATAAAATCTTTTCTCCATGTGCATTCCCAATTTTGTTACAATTGTCATCAATATTATTTACAAGTACTAACGTAATGTAAAATTCATTAGTATCACTGTTTCCCTCCACTTTTAACATATTTTTAATATAGTAAAAATTGAAGATTTTATTACCTAATACAGAGGTTATATTTTGATTTACCACTTAACCCGGAAAGTTAAATAGTGATATAATTATTTCTATTTTTTTATAAACCAAGTATCGTAATAGCAAACAAAGGTGAGGTTTGATTATCAGAGCAGGCCAGTTACTCTCTGGGCTATTAGTACGAAACTAGTTCCTTTAATATCTAAAGAACCACTAATAAGTTTTAAGTGAATATTTTATCGTGAATTACTACTTCTGGCAATTAAGTAACCTTTCATCTTGAAACAACAAATACTTGTATTAAATACAAGGAAAAATAGTATGAATCATAATGCTTCTTTATACGCATGTTTTCCAGTTGAAACCATCTAACAGTTAATTTTTAACGGTTTTTATTTTTATTTTTTTAGGAAGATGCTGCAATCTGCTGGTGATTCACCAAGTCCTTTAAATGTTCTTTTGTGTAATCACAAATCCGTGAAAATACCTACAAATGAAACGCGGAGTTATATTTCTGGTGGCGCACAGTGCAGAGCTTTGGAAATGTCATCGTGCAGAGAAGTAGAATCAGATTCAAGTGTGGCCGCCAGAACTCCTTTGTATATGATGTACAGCAGTCAGATTTATCAAATTCAAAGCATTTAAATGTGCTGAACACTAGG
The DNA here is from genome assembly GCA_022664845.1 of Lepisma saccharinum. NCBI lineage: Eukaryota > Metazoa > Arthropoda > Insecta > Zygentoma > Lepismatidae > Lepisma > Lepisma saccharinum. Next base: position 30,726 of record JAGDQP010009522.1, read on the forward strand.
GCTAAGTTCTCCGTGAAAAAGACCAGGAAATACAGTCAATATTTGGGAACTATCACAGATATAGCTGGATTTACAGCTGAGAATTGCAGTCGAAATTCGTTCCATGAAAGAGTACGCAAAGTAAAGATTGATAACTCAAAGAAAATAAAAGAATTGAAGTGTATGTACTGTGAAAAGAAGTTCTCTATGAAATATGACTTAAAGCAGCATACTTTAACTCACGCTACGCAGAGACAATATATATGTGACTACTGTGGTATCTCGTATCCTTGGAGAAGTGCTTTGTATACACATATATTGGGTCACCTGGGCCGAAGGTATCCATGTAAGCAATGTGCTAAGTCATTTTTAAAAACGGGTGATTTGAAAAGCCATTTGATAACTCATACAGGCCTAAAAGCTTATGCATGTTATCAATGCGGGCGATCGTTTGGACACAAGAACAGTTTAAAAACTCATTTGATGAGACACTCAGGTCAGAGACTCTATGCCTATGATCATTGTGGTAAGTCTTTTGTCGAGAGAGGCGAATTGAAGATCCATTTGTTAACCCACTCGGGAGTTAAATCATATGCATGTGAGCAGTGCGGTAAGCTGTTTAGTCAGAACGGTAATTTAAAAATTCACATGATAACGCATTCCGATATAAAAAACTATACATGTGAACGATGTGGTAAGTCATTTGGTTCCAAACAAAATTTAATAACGCACCTAAGAACTCACGCTTCTTTTAAATCTGTTAAATGCGAGGAGTGTGGTAAGTTATTTGTACACAAATCTTACTTAACCAAACATGTGAAAATTCACACCTCATTGAAATCTTTTGCATGTGTACAGTGTGAGAAGAGATTTCGTATCAAATCGCAATTGGATTCTCACATGGTGAGGCACACAGGTTTAAAAAGATTCTCATGTGAAATATGCAGCAGGCCCTTTGTTGACAAATCTCATTTACGGAGACACATCATCAGTCACAGTGGAATAAAATCTTATACATGTGAGCAGTGCGGTAAGTTATTCGTACACAAATCAAATTTAACATCACATGTGAAGATTCACACAGATGAGAAATCTCATTCATGTGTACAGAGTGGAAAAAAAATTCGTGAAAAGCGGCACTTGGAAACACACATGGTAACTCACATAGGTCTAAAAAACTATACATGTAAAATATGCAGTAGGTCATTTGCCCAACAGAGTACCCTAAAAATTCATTCGATAGTTCACTCAGCAATTAAATCTTACACATGTGAGCTGTGTGGTAAATCATTTGCACACAGTTCCACTTTAAAGACGAATTCCAGGATTCACTTAGGTCTTAAACCTTATCAGTGCCATCTATGTGGTAAGTCATTTCGTCAGAAGGCTCATTTGGATATACATTTACAAGGAACTCATGAAAAACTCTAGCCATATACATATAAATAGTGCGATAAGTGATTTGGTCATGGCTCGACTTTATTAAAGCATGTGAGAATTCATACAAATATAAAATCTTAAGTGTACCAACTGTTCGGTATCTGATAAGAAATATATAAAAGTAACTCATGCTGGTAAAATACTTAAAACATAAGAGCAGTAAAATAAATAATTTGATTTGAAAATGTACATATTTGCACACATGCATATTTAAAAATCATTTGAAAATTCATAAAGGTTTCTAGCCTCAAAAACCTAATTTAAACAACCAATTCCCAAACCTCACCAGCCTTACGTTATATGTTTCAACCGTGCGGTGCGTCATTTCCTAAGAGAGTTACTCTAGGCATTTGGTAACTCATAGTTGCCAGTACACATAACTCCGAGTACACAGTTGATTTGAATTTTAACATTTATTTATTACCTTTTGGTATCTAAGCCTCAGGCCGTGTATGCCGTTGATAATTCACACAAGTGATGATACTTTTATAATGAATAGCTGCAGCCATTTTTTGGAAAATAAATAATGTCGCTTATTAAATGAATTTTGTGTATGTAATAACTGGTAAGTTATGTAGTACGAGAATTTTAAGGCATTTTGTAGTTATGAAAATCAAAATCATAGATGAGGGTAATATATGCAGATTCTATTTGTTTCACTGTAAAAGATGCCATTTTTCAAAACAACGTGTTTTGTATTTTATATTAATGAATCTATATTTACTTACCTGGGTAACATAATCTTTAATAACTTACAGACTCAAACACAACTTTGCAATCCATGTAAAATATTTATCGATTTTTGTTTACGAAAATATTGATATTCCTTATGTTTAAATGGAGTGGCATTCTTGTTACAGCTAAGTACTGGAAAGAAATAACAAGGAAAGAATGTTGCTTACTTAACCGTTAGTTATTTATGTTTTATCCGACTTCCTCAGTCTTTCCCACCAGATGAATGGTAAAATGGTGGAGGCACGTAGTATCATAGACTCTTTGGTCTAGTTAGTGCAAGGTGTACATAACAGTACAGACCAAAGTTTCCTGTACATATAAATACTACTTTACGTTGGAGCATTTCTTGTATTTCGGGTTCATAATCTAGATAAATAAAATGTATGCATGGAATATATTTAGTGTGAGCAACTAGAGTATTGGATTTGTCATTCTGCTTTCTTTAATAAATCATTTGCTGCCGAATTACGTGTTTTTTTTACCAGACGCTAGTACAAAACGATTCTTTGATAGATTCTTAATGCTAAACTCATATCTCCACACGAGAGATTATATGAAAATTATTGTGTTTGTAGTTTATTTGCTATTTTCACAATATATAAATTGAATTCTAGTGGACAGTAAACAAATGAAGACTTTGTAGATCTAAGGCGATATTCATATCAATATCGAGGACGCAATTCTCCTATACTGGATAAAGTGGTTTATAAATAGATATAAATGTCAATTCCCTGTTCCTTTCGCTCTATATGAAGTGATAGAAACAATTTTAAATAGAATATGTTATGACTCTCTCACATTACAAATACAATTGCATAGTGTAGAAGCGAGTTTGACTAAAATTGTTAGCATACTCCAAAGGTTTAACAAATTATGTATCACATTTCACAAAATAGTTGGTCTACTGCCCCACGCTGACCAGACGGGTTGGGAGAGGAGAGCCAAGGCTCTCACTGTGATATATATATATATATATATATATATATATATATATATATATATATATATATGTGTGTGTGTGTGAATGTGTCGGGCAAACGGGACTACCTGCAAACCGGAACATCGCCCCAAAAGTATTCTGCCACTAACTGGGAGGAGACACCTTAAATCTTCTTGCTAAGACGTAATGTAACCGACCGGGTAGAGGCTTAATGTCTAATCCATACGTTTACGTCATGCGGCCTGCTAGTATCCAAGGAACTGCTAACAATAATAGGCTGTTCACCAAACCACATCAACAGACTGTTTGCATACCTTTCTTTTCAAATGATTGTACAAGTAAGGAAACAGCGTCGGAGACACTCATTACACGGACGATGGAGTGGAGCTGGCAACGGCAGCGGTGATTCCTGCAGGAATTCTGAGGGTCACAATGATAGACTACCATCACACCGTAGGGATGCACAGCTTTGGACAGTAGACTACCAGTACACCGACACTGCAACTCGAACGGACATATACGGGGCGACTCTCAAACGTCAGTTAGTTGCAGGAGAGGGCAAATTAGAAGAATTGCATAATGAACTTAAGAGGATTAATTGGAACATCATAGGACTATCAAAAGTGTGGAGGAAGAATAAAGAACAGTTGAAACTACCGTCAGGGCTCCAAAGAGCCTACTTCAAAGAAATACATCATAATTAATAAAGACCTGAAGACACGGATCACAGAAATTGAAGGAATTTCAGATAGAATCGCACGAGTAGTAATTAAGATAAACAGGAGATACAGTATGGAGGTTAAACAAGTATGCGATCCAAAAATGTCAGCCGGAGGAAGAAGTCGAAGACCTATAGGAGGAGATTCAGAAGATTGAGGATAGTAACAAATTGTAATGAGAGATTTCAATTGAAAGTAGGAACTAAGCAGAGCAATGACACGAAAGTTAGAAACTTTAAATTTGACAAAAGAAACAAGAGAGGAGAGAATTTAGTGGAATTCTCAGAAGTTAAGGCATCTAAAGTGCATACATCAAGTTACTGCGATACATCTACTCAACTGTCATATATCTCATTAGACGACATCAAGAAAGTGAAAAAAATTGGATAAGGCAAGGAGGTTCAGTTTTTCCTAAACTATTTTCAGCTGCCCTTGTGAGATTGCTTCAAAATTTAACTGGGATAAATTTTGAATAAAAATTAATGGCAATTATCTTCTTCACCTACGACTCACTGGTGACATAGTCCTGTTTGCTTCAAGTGGAGAAGCACTACAAATCAGAGGGAAAGAACTGAGCAATAAGAATTCGAAAATAGGACTTAAAAATGAATTTAAGTAAAAGAAAATTAATGTACAATGAAAATGCTGCAAAGAAGGTAATAAAGACTAACGGAGAGATAATAGGCATAGTTGAAGAGTATATTTACCTAGGGCAGCTCCAAACTTCAAATGCTAACTTTACTGATGAAATAAATAAAAAATGTAAATTGGCGGAGAGTTCGTTTAGAAGAATACAGACTTTTCAAAAACAAACTACCAATGCGTCTCAAACGTAAAATTTATAACAAATGTGTCTTACCTGCGATGATGAACGTCTGCGAAACTTGGACATTGAATGCTAAAATTATTCAAAGATTAAAAGTCACACAAAGAGCAATGGAGAGATGGATGTTAGGAATAACCAGGAGGACAGGAAGACGAATGGATTCGCGTAAAAAAATTAGAGAATGTAGTCAAGGTTGCCAAAAAATGAAGTGGAATTGGGCCCGTCACATAGCAAAGCGAACAGATGGAATATAAATGACGAATGTACTACATTCGATCCCTAGAGAAAAGGAAGACCGGGACGACGTCCAATTGAAAGATGGCTAGATGAAATCAAGCGTTTTTAGGAGCTCTATAGATGAGTAGAGCAACAGATCGAGACGTGGAAAGAAATGGGGAAGGTCTTTCCATCAAGCAGTGGATAGAAAATTGGAGCAAATATGATTATATACCGGTATATATATAAGCTTCTGTGTTGCCATGGGGTTACTGCGCTTGCCTTCGGTGCGAGGGTTCGTGGGTTTATTCCCGTTGGGAGATTCATTTCATAGTAAACGTTTCGATTGCCTGTACCGGGATTGTTGGTGTTGGTTGGTGTTAGGAAGAGCTGTAATGTTAACTCGCACTTTATGAAATGCCTGACATCCTATGCGGGACATATATGACCTCCTCAGCAATTATATAACTACACTTTCGATATGATAACCTTATAATTTCCAGTATGCATACGATGAGATCTATGCCCTATACAAATATTTAGTATATTTATTTAGGAAAGTGCTATCGTTGTGCGCAAATATTGGAAAGTAATTTAATATATTTGGTCATAATTACTATTTCAAAACAATGCGATTTTCCCAGACTTTATAAACATCTAGCAATAATATACCGAAGACTTCTAAATTCTAAAGGAAATATTTTTAACAAATTAGTAAAACCTCTTTGGAAGTTAGTCTAAATTATTGTAAAGTCTATGTAAATATAGCTATATGACAGCGTAAGCTGTATGTAAAGTTAGTTGCTTTGGAATTCTTGACGTAGAAGTAGCTTAAAATATTAAAAGGTGCTAAGGAAAACCTTATATTTGCTTTATTGTCTTGCTTTCCCCTTTTAGCTTGCATAGCCTTTACATGAAATTCTGCCTCTTTAAGGGAGGAGGCCACTACATGTACACTGCTGGAAATATTTATGTATACCCTTCTGGGTTGGACAGTCCACATGTTAATATCATCTTGCTTTTTAGCTTTAAATTTCAAAACTTCTATGCCCATAACCGAAGAAATAATTCAGTGCCTCACGCAGAATTAATATAAGTATACCCGGGGTAACATGAGACATCGTTACATTGGCGCCCAGCGTGGAGCTCGAAATCTAGGCAGAATTTTCATCAAATTTACGGAGATGTACTGTAGTCGCTCGCAAGTGGAAGCAAATACAGTGAATATGTATTAAAGCATATAGAGTAAAGTGGATAACCGAAAGAGCCACAGCGGGAGTGATGAAATTTCCGTGTGAGTACACGCAAGAGAGGCAACCGGCGAGATGAGACCATTTCGGAGGAAAGTAGGATATGTGATAGGAAGAAGAAAGCAAGAATAGCAGAACATATAGTATCGCGGGTATCCGGAGTAGAAGAAACTTCGGAGAAAGACAAGACAGAGACAGCGGAACAGCTGTCACAAGGAAAAAAAAAGAAGTTGATATTCGTTCCACGTTGCAGTTGATATTCCAAAAATTCGATGATCATAAGCGGGAATTTAAGGACCTAAGGCAGGACCTTGATAAGACAACCGGTGATCTAGAGCAAAAATGTGAATAATTGAAGCAGGACCAAGGGGAACATTGGATAACCAACATCAGCGAATTAGCAAGTTTAATTTAAACATATATACTAAATTAGAGGAATACAGAAATAGATTTAAAAGAAGTTACTCAGCATTGGAACTTGGAACTAATACATTGAAAGACAAACATCCCAGCGATCTAAATGAGGACCAAGGACAGATATTCATTAATCCGGAACACGACGAGAAGCAAAAATCCGGTGACTCAGAGGAGGACCTGAAGCAGAAGCTGGACAAGTCAAAGCAGGACCAGATAGGGAAAACCAAGGAGATGGATGAGAAGCCCGATGAACAGGAACGGGAAATGGAGGACCTGGAGTAGGCTACAAAAGAGAAGTCTAGCGGAGACCAAACCGAGATTGACATCGGTCTTCAGAAAGAAGAGATAGGTGGAAGTGACTACACTGGAACTTTGGGAAAGCCAATTGCCCAGAGTACCCGAGCCAAGTTAGATCAAATGGAAATTTTACCGTCTTTTCAAGAGATGAAATCAACGGAGAAAGGAACAGGAAACTTACCATTCCAGAAGGAAGGAGTAGTCAAGGCGAATGAAGTGGAGAAAAAGACTAAAGTAGAAGAGACAATTGATGCCAAAACGAAGCAGAGGATAGATAACATCCCTTATAATCCACTCATCAAAATAGATCTCCCAAGGTGAGGTTCAAAATATTCAAAGACGATACTGAAGAAAAAATAATCAACTGTAAGAAGAGAAGGCGCACCAACCTGAACAAAACTTTCGCAAAAAACAAAACACGGAAAAGAAGCAGAGTTCCCAAGGTAACGCCCAAAATTCTTCCAGATGGTCTTGAAGAAAAGCTAATCAGTTGGAAGAAGAAGAGGCGCAAGAAAGTATATGATATACTCGAAAAAAGCGATGTGTATTTGACAATTCAAAAAGAATAAAAAACACTACCTTAAACTGATGTCACGGGAGACGCTTTCGCTGCATCAGTGGTCAAGGTTTCTCTATCAAGCCAAAGGTTATTGTGTTTTAAATTCGAGCCATGTCATTAAATTAACAATGACTTGATTTGAAAAGGAAGAAGAAAGAGGAATATAATATAAGAATAATAATCAAGTTATATAAAAGATAATATTCTGTAGATCTAATAAGTTACAACTATACTTCAAAATTATTAGTTATCACAGCAACTATATTGAAAGTTCCTTTTGGGCAGAATTTCATTAAAAAGATGTCTAGGAGAAAGCTTTAGTTAAACTAAAGGCTAAAGCTCTTCTTAGAAAGCCAAGGTGATTCGAGAGTTAAACGAGTTATCACAGAAAGTTAACTATAGCATCAAGAAAAATGGTTCAATCTGGAGTCGCAGTTAACTACAGCAGCAAGAAAAATGGTTCAATCTAGAGTCGCAGTTTACTCCAGCAGTAAGAAAAACGGTTCAGTCTGGAGTCGCAGTTAACTCCAGCAACAAGGAAAAAAGGTTTCAATCTGGAGTCGCAGTTAAGTCCAGCAGCAAGGAAAAAAGGTTTCAATCTGGAGTCACAGTTAACTCCAGCAGCAAGAAACTGGTACTATCTAGAGTCGCAGTTTACTCCAGCAGTAAGATCCTTTGAAAGCAGCGTAATTATACAAGAATATTATAATCTGAACTATATTCCACACAGTGTTATTACTTTAAGTGAATATCTACTGAAATAATATTTCTTTTTAATACAATTCTTGAGTGATAAGAATATGAATATTTTGAAAGTTCATTTGGTGAACCAGTGATAGTATGATGGGCTGATAATAAAATAAAATAACATTGATTCTTTCGAAATACTAATATAAGGACGGATAATTGAATACGATTTGGACTATATAAAGAAATTTTAAAATTTCTTCGAGATTTCCAACTTTTTTTTTTCTCGAGGAGGGGCATATAATACCATGCAACATATTATGTAACGTCACCCCGCACACTACGAGATGCCTGATTTCCGATGCGGGACATATATGACCTCCTCAGCAATAATATAACTTCCCCTTTCGATATGCTGTATGTATACGATGAGATTTTTGCTATATACATATGTTTAGTATATCTATTTAAGAAAGAGTAATCGTTGTGCGCAAAAATGGGAAATTAATTTAATATACAGGGTGAACGGCAACTAAGGCGACAAGGTCCTGAAGGTGATTCCTGACATCAAAACAAGAGGAAAGTTCCTCTGACCAATTTTCGAAATATCCATAATTTTGAAGCTACAGGCTGCCGAAAGCGTGGGAAAATGAACTTCAGAGGCCAATATTTCAAAATATACAACGTAGAGAGTGCGGTTAAAAAAATAACTTAAGAGGTCATACCTACTCTATTTAAAAATGCATGTTTGAAAACTCTTCAATGCGTGTGCAAGGGATTCCCCAAAGGAACGTTGCCATTCCAGGACATGCTGCGAAGGAAAGAAATGTCCAAAGTTGGTAAAACGAAAAGCGGTACATGGATAACACGTTATTCGTTAGCGGTACGTCCATATCTGAAGAAGTTGCAAGATGGCGGACGTTTTGAGACGAGACTATGCGGGGTTGCAGAAGCACACTAATGAAGAACAGAATTTTACGTTATTCTGGAAACCGACCTATTTCCGCTCATACGTCTTTGCACTTGCCAGGAGAAACAAAACACGTTGTCCACGCGTATCGCCAGTTTTTTGGTAGTTTTAGTACGTAATAATGGCAGCAATGTCAGTGCAGTTATGATGAAGATAGTTAAAGCAAACTGGCAGTTATTGCTTATGTCAGGGGAAACAATTGAGGAATGTAGCGGCCAGGTCGATTTCAGTACAGCTACCATTCCGGCATAGTCCTGGCGGTATTGAGAAAAACTCTGACAACTTTGAAAATGGTCGAACCGGAATTTAGCAATCTACGTATTGTGTGATGTTCATACCTTGATGAGCTGTGCTGGCCGAACGTCTGTAGGGATAACGTCCCTCAACCACTACATCGTCCTGGGAAAGGTAGAGTAAGTTAGCGACCTTGGCCTTGAATAGGTACCATTACCATATTGACGTTGTGCATTAGTGGGAACATTCAGAGAAAGTGCAGTAAGGGGGGAAAGAAACAAAGCAGTTCTTACTAACAATTATCCAGAAATGTATCGTAAATCTGTCATTAGAGCATTCGTAAATTACACAAATAGTATTGAAATTTGCGTTGTTGCAGTACCTTATTGCATACCACAGCTATTTGTCATTACTTCTGGAAACTTCATAGTAAATTTTTGAAGTGCCATCCCTGGACGTCAATCCAGTGGACGACTCGTCTCATCATGGATTGTCGTATCCGCTCCAATCATCCCGAAGATCGTCAAATGCTGTACGGATACGTTGTTGAAGTGTCTGGAAATCAGGAATTGGCTCGGCATACACAATACTTTTCAGGTGTCCCTACAAATAAAAGTCTAGGGGGTTGAGGTCAGGTGACCGGTCGGAACATGCAAAAGGACCTCCTCGTCTAATCCATCTGCCGGGAAAAATGGTGTTAAGATATTGGCAAACAGTAATACGGAAATAAGCTCAAGTCCATCATGCACAATCCACATGACCCATCGTACTTACAGTGACACAACTTCCAAGTTCAACAGGCAGAGTGTTCCGCAGGAAATCCAGATACGTCTGTCAATTAAGGCGCTGTGGAAGAAATACTGGCAGAAGTAGGTGGTCCCCAATAATCCCTGCCCAAACATTTACGTTTAACCGTTCCTGATGAGACGATTCAACCATTCTATGGGGGTTCTCTGTATTCCACACAGATGACGGTTGTGTAGATTGATGATGTAAGTTCTACTAAAAGTCGCCTCATCTGTGAAGAGGATTGACAAAAGAAATCTAACAATGGTGGTAGCCATGTGCAAAACCCACCGACAAAACCCTTCTCTGGGAGGGAAATTCACACGTGGTAATGCCTGCACACATTGCAGGTAATAGGGGTAGTAGTGATTATCGTGAAGAATACTCAACGCAGTCGTTTGGCTTATATTATACTGGTGGGCCATTTATTTAGAGTACAAGCGGCTTAGGGACAAAAGGGACATCGTTACAGAGCATCCGGTCGTAAAACATCTGCCCAACTAAAACTTGTGGAATACGCGATGACCCCAAGTCTCACATGGGAAAACCAGTGGAGATAAGCAATATGTATATATAAGTGTAAGATAGTCCTTTAAAATGAAATGAGTGGTATAGAGCATATATATAGCGCAATCACTGGGGAACAAAAGTAAAAATTATCTAAAATAACTACTGATTATCTAATGAATATTGTTTCTGGTAATTGTGTCTATTAGTTGCTTCTGTTATATGACGTTAAATGTACATCAAGTTATTACTTTCTTTATTTAGGAGGCGTAGAATTCTGAATATGTAGTAAAATGAACGGATGAAGTGAGTGCAAGGACAATTTTTTGTAGATCCTGTCTTTGCACTGGTATCTATCCTTGACTTACATAACATTCAGTTTTCTACGCATCAGAAATAAGTAACACTAGAAGTTGTATTCAATGCCGTATATCAAGTGGGTAATATACAAATCACTTTAATTCGATTTTTATCTTTGTACTCACTAAAAATCTACTGTGCACGATACTGCACAAAATAGCCAGCAGTATAATACAATTACCTGATTCCCAGAAGCTTGTGGGAGGGGCGTGGTACAAGTTTTCGTATTTTTAGGATTTCGAGAGAGACGTCCTTTCTGCCCCTATGTAAGGTACAAATTGTATTACATTTTCTCTTCTATAATATTTTTGCTTTAAATTTTACATTGAATTGAGGGGGGCCGCTGCCCCCTTTGCGCACGCCAACGAGGTTACTTTATTAAGTTGGAAATTATACTGTGGGCCACATAATTTTACACATCTAATTACAATTATCTTCTTGAATATTACTACCAGAAATTATGCAGAAAGTCGAATGAAACGGTTAGTTTTAACAATCTAATGTCTTTTGCTTTTTATTAAATAAATTTATCTAGTTATTCGGCTTGATTTTCTTTACCCTGTTTGAGCTTTCTTTTCTATTTGAGCTAATGTTCGACGAGAACTTGTTCTTTAAGCTAAGTTATGTTTATAATAAGGCGGCCTATCGAGGGGCCGTAGGAAAGTGATAAATCGTTAAGATTTGGGAGGTCCTGGGATGGATCCCAGCGCACGGTCATCTCGACTGAGGGGGTTTCAGTTTTTTTTCTGAATCACACAAGGAAAATCCCGGAATGGTACGTTCAACTTAGATCCTGGCCAACTTCCTCCAGCATCCTTTCCCCCATTATCCCGACCTTAGTCTTAGATGTGTAAAGGCTATCAATCAATTCAAATTCAGTTCAAGAAGGTAAAGAATTATTCTTTGTTGTAATATTAAATATGCCAGTGGGCAAGTGAACAGGAGGGACAAATCCAGTTTAGGGGTCGCAAAGTCAAACTAACTAAACCCTTTGCAATATAATCTAACCCAGCGTTCCGCAAAGTGAATTTCACGAACCACAGGGGGTCTTCAGGGTATACCTTTGTACTCCTGTAAATCAATACTACTAGGTTGAGTATTAATATAAAAAAGAACGGAAAATCAACTAAAAAGGGCTGATAACACATTAGCTGAGAATCAGAAAGATCGCCTGGATCTATAAATATACAATGACTATTGAAAAGTTGAAGAATTATACGATCGCTTGTTGGTATGAGAATTAGCGCATCCTTACTTTACGATCTTTTGCCTTTGCGGTGAAGTATTCTAATTTAAACGAAACTTAACTACTCCAGGGTAACTTTATAAGTTTAAAGATTTGGAAGAAGTAATATTTTTTTTATTATTATTTTGGGGACCCGCATTCCACCCCTGCCTCTTTGTATTCTTAACAAAAGTCAAGCTATGCACTTTCAGGGTCGTGCAGTACGATCAGTTTTTTTTTAATCTTCTTGCCTTGGCGCAGGCATGTCCCTAGAGATTCTTGGGTTGCCGGAGTTTCGGTTAACATTACAATATGCAACTAACATAACTGACAGTACGATAACAAAAGTGTTATCTGAAGCTTCATTTTATTAAAATGAAGACCCTGAACACGAGAATATAGACACCCAAAGTAAGAACAACTTAAATTTTCCTTTATATGTAAAATATTCGACACTAATTGAAACTTTCTAAAGTGAAACTAATAAAAATAAAATGTTCTATTCAAACTATCAGATTATCCCATAAGTAAAATCGTATTTTTCAACGTGATTAAAAGAACGATAATATATTTACCATTAGTCAGGAATATAGTCTCTATCGGACTCCACAACACTCTGCCATCAGTCAACCAGTTGTTGAATCCCCCACTGAAAGAAGTCACCGGTTTTGGAGGCAAAGAACTAGGTCACTGATGGTAGCACGATTCCATCCTCATTTTGCAGTGTTTTCCCGGAAAGGTGGTTTTGCAGGTTGTGAAAAAGACAGTAGTCTGTTGGTGCAAGATCTGGTGAAAACACTGGGTAGGGGAGTTTCTCCCAGCTACATTCCTTGATCTTAGCAGAGGTCCCTCTTGGCGTGTGTGGGCGCGTGTTATCACCGTGGATGAGCACATCCTTGCGATTAACCGAAGCAGGACGTTTCTCCAACAATGCAGTCCGTAGGCGTTCAAGCTGCTGACAGTAGACATCTGCATTGATGGTCTGGTTACTTGGTATCTCAGGGATATACCAACAAACACTCAACATTGCTTTGCAGGAGTGGTGATCCTGTTTTGGCACAGTTCCTGCCCCCCCCCTGCTCTTTGCGTTAAATGTTATGGTAGAGGACCCACTTTTCACCCCCTGGTTACGATTCTGTCCAGCAATGGCTCACATCTGTGACAGGTGAGCACGGAACTGCAGATATCAACTCACTGCTGCTTCTGTTGTGGTGTTAACGATTGGGGTACCCGTTTTCCGAGTTTCGACACGTACCCAAAGTCCTGCAGATGACGATGAACGGTCGAATGGGTGACATGGAGTTGGCTGGTCAGTTCTTCAACTGTTAGCATTGCATTTGCGTCCACCGCTGCTAGTAGGGTATCGTTGTCCAGCAGCACAGGTCTCCCTTCAAGTGCACAATATGACTCAGCTATGGTACGTTCAGTTTACTCCACTATTCACTCGTCAGATGGTGGCATTGCAGTGTTCATCGCACATCATTACTTTTGGGATAACCGGATACAATGGAAGCATATAAAATTTCCAACCTTTTTAAAGGTGTTACAGATGTTGTACAACCCGCATCCATACTTACGCCAGAGATGATATTTTATACCGTTAAACGAATACATATATATTTGAAAAATTGAAACGTTTATATGTGACTGAACGAACTGGCAATTCTAGAAGAGAAATCCGTCATCAAAGCGAGCGCAAAAGTAAATACTGGCTGAGAAACTCTTCGTTCTTGACAAAATCCAATTTGAAATTTGAGATATAGCTAAATTTATATTAAAATTATAACTGAAATAATCAAACTAGAATGATATAATCTATTCTTGTATGTTTTCCCACATGATTGTGTTGGTCTAAAATTACAGAAAGAAACCCCAAAAGATCTTTTAAATGTTGTTAGGTTGGGTTGCAAAACTTCCAAGGATGTAAATTTCTAAATATCCCCTCCCTTGAGAAATCCCTAACTACGGTACTGATAAACAAAGAGGAAAAGAAAAGTAATCATTTCATACCACGTTAATAGTAGTTATTCGCCTTTTGCTTCGCAGAATCAATTAAAATAATTATCTTGGCAGTAATGCTCTCTGTCATCACTGTATGATGCGAATAAAGCAAATAATGAGTGGTCTCGTGAATGTTCATTTGCTCCTTAAGAAACAGGCCTGCACTGTTTGATACATTTGCAGTACGAGAATATATAGTAACTGTAATTTACTTTGTATCACTGAGTATTTTTAGTAGACCTATGTTCTTTCTTAATATTTTAGGAATTTTTGAAAATACAAAAACTCGTATTTTTTGTATATTGGAGGAATACATTCTGCATTTATTTTTTCACACGCTATGTATTTATGTCAAAGAAACAACGATATCATTTTGAATTTTAATGATTTTTTTTTTGGAGGAGTAACAAATTTGAAAATTATTGATGAATGATGCTCGTGCAGGTTTTCGGTAGGAACATTGAACATCCATATCTGTGATGGGAGATTAAATAAAAATCGAATTTTTCCACAATTTACGACACACTTATATCAGGAGCAACTACAACAGATATTTCAACTTTGATATTTGAGTTGAAGGGATCTACAGATTTGCAAATTGGGGATGAATAATGCTCGTGCGTGCATTGGTAACCCGTATAAAGAACTGTTGTTAAAAGAAATATCCTTTGTTATCATCAGAATTATGGAGAACGATTTTACTTCTGTAACGATAATTGACATGCTTAAGTAATAAGAGATGTAGACAGCTGTATAAGCGCTACACACACACACACATAGAAAGATGGCAACGTTTTCCAAAAGGCTTAATTACATAATGGAATTAAAAAAGACAGTGGAAATGCGGAGCAATCATATAGCCAACTGAACACCGAACATAAAATAAGTTTCCTAACAAGGATATTTCAGGATCTGCTTTACGTATTCACATCTTTCTTTGGCACTCTGGTGGTAATATAACATTTACTAAAGCGCGCGCGAGCATTATTCACCACCCAACTTGCAAATTTGTAACTTCCTTCAAACTCAAACTGAAATTTCTACCTTAGTTTCTCCTGACATAACTGCCTAACGTGTAAAAAAAAAAAAGAAAAGAAAAAGATTTTTATCTGTCCTCTCACCAGAGAAAAGGGTATGCAATATTCATACCATGGCCACCAAATTTGCAGCTCCCTTCAAATTAAAATATTGAAGTTCAAATTTTTACGGTAGTTTCTCCTGGCATTAATGTATAACGTGTGAAAAATTTAGATTTTTATATTTTCTTCCAGCAGAGATATCGGACATCCAATCTGCATAAAATACGATTTTTTTTTTATTTCCAAAAAATCGTAAAACATTAAGGAAGTTTGAATAGTGGACAAAAAAATCAACATTGATATATTCAGGCGAAAGCGCCCTGAAAACCGGATTTTTTTTATTTCAACAATCACATTTGGTTACCGTTTTGACTAGTTAGATTATGTTTTGCGGTTTTCAAGCAGAGGACTAAAATTATAAAGCGGATTTTAAAGGAAAAATTGTTGTTTGTTTTAATGTCCTATGATACTATATTTTCCGTAAACATCTGTTAACACAAATTTTGGCATGCGCAGCAATACCTAATATTGTTGCCATTAATTAATAGATTTGTGTAAAACTTAAATAATTGAAGCGTATGCGCGAACAAACGTCTAGCACATTTTCAAATAAAAAAAATCACGACTATATTTTTATATATAACAAGAAAAATATGAGGCATAGAATATTCATACTATGCACGAAGACATGTTGGACGCAAGTCCCCTTTTGTGCAAGATATGAACATTTTATGCCTCATATTTTTCCAGTTATATATAAAAATGTACTCGTGATTTTTTTAATTTGAAAATGTG
Organism: Lepisma saccharinum; assembly: GCA_022664845.1. Classification (NCBI taxonomy): domain Eukaryota; kingdom Metazoa; phylum Arthropoda; class Insecta; order Zygentoma; family Lepismatidae; genus Lepisma; species Lepisma saccharinum. The sequence continues at coordinate 46,748 of JAGDQP010009522.1, forward strand.
CTATAGACGTTTGTTCGCGCATACGCTTCAATTCTCGTTTTGAAGTATTTTTATATACTTAAGAGATATAAATAATTTTTTTTTAATATATATTTTTTGAAATGGGTTGAGCAGCTAAGCTGGGCTATTTCAGATGAACTGACCTACAGGTATCGTGCACCGAGTGCTTGAAACTTATTTTATCTACTGTTTTATTCCAATTTTCGGTGGGGGGGGGGGGGCACATACACTATTTGGGGAACGGCTCCTATGCCCCAACTGCTATCGAATAATGTACCTATCTGTGTTATCTTTATCTTGGCTGGAAAGCTCGGTCCAGTTTTTTATAACAGCGATTTACACTTCCTCCCACAACTTCCTCTTCAAATTCACTTCTAAATATTCTTCCAAACATTTTTTTAATGGTGTACGTTTGTTTATTTTCTTCAATCAGTTTCTCATTGTCTTCATCACTAATTAAAGATATGCTTCAAGACGGCTTCCAATACACTTCAGTTTTCACGCTGCAAAGGGAGAAAATAATAATATTCTCGCCGGTGTGCGGCCTGTCATTTACTTCCATGAATTTTGAGGTATTGGGCGACTGTTTTGTTTCCGAACTGTCTCCTTGCAGTCTTCCTGCTCGGCAACAATTCTGTCTCTGTCGCCGCAGTGTCCGCGCTCCCACAAGACTCAATGCATTTAGGCTGGGAGACAAAACAGTCGCGCGACAAAAAGTCCCCAGCGTGCGGGAAACCTTACTCGGATCGTGATTTTTTCATTGGAATCGATTGTGTTTGCATTTCTAGCGTTTGTGTACAATTGGAAATTGAAAATAATAAAAAATAAAATAATAATAAATTCTTCAAATGACACTCTTCATTCATTTAATTTTAGTCATGCATAAACAAAATTATTATTTTTTGGTTTTTACTACTAATTGATTAAGAAAAGAACGTCTTTAAAAAAAATGTTATTTTTTTTCTCGAGTTATTTCGTTGTTCGGATATATTTTCTCAAGCTAAATCTTTTGTGACCCAAATCCTAGTGTTATGCAAGCAGGAAATCCCAGGCTAGTTGCAGGCTAGTATACATCTTAGGATAAAGAACTTGAGAATGAAAAATAATATTAAAATTTGCTTTTAAAATATATAAACATATGAAAGTAACAATGGAATATTGTATTGTCACCCGACTTATGTCGCTGTACAAAATTTCATCATACTATGACGTCAGGTAATGAGCTAAATTAACGTTGCAAGATTTGATGACACCACTAACCATTGTGAACTAAAGAAAATAATGTAAAATTGGTTTAACCGAAAAATGAACTTAGAATATTTGAAATTGAGAAGTTTTCAATATACTTCAATTGTTACCGAGGTTTTGAGAAGTTACCAGAAACTTCAAAATTGGAGAAAGTTTAATCTGATTAATGACGTATGTAAAATCACTAACAGCTCAATATAAGAGCAGGAAACCTTTAAAATATTATTTCTGGTCGAAATTGTAAAGCTTGTGATTGTATTCGTTTAAGTATTATATTGAAGCATTTAACTTTAAATTGTTGCGAGAGCAATACATTCAATCAGGCCCGCAACTATGGTTTCTGTCACCCGGCAAGCACGCAATTCGGCGCCCACCCCCCGCCGAGGTTTGGTTAGAAAAGTGTTACTCAGTTATACATTGCACTCTTAAATTACATTTAAAATAAAACTAAGGTGATATCGATTTTTAAATATTGTAATGTAAATAGTTTTAACTACAAAAGTATATTACATTCGTTATGTGCTTACAAATTTTAAAAATAACTTTGTACAGTTTTCATTTTTCATTCAGCTTTTGTTTGTAAATGAACAAATTTGTTTGTTTGTTCGTAAGAGAGCATAATAGGGCTGCAAATACAAGGGACTTATACAAACTCATTTATTACATCACATATTAGTGGATTTAAAAAATAAAAATGGGAAAACTAATATTAAGTACAATAAGCATAAAGGCAACACTTAAATACCTATGGAGAATACTGAGTATTAGATACGTAAAAAAATGTATTATTTATAACAACATAATATACCGGTATCAAAGAAGATAAATACCTACTTCCTTACATACATTCATTCATGCATACTGTCACATTTGCATTCATACATGCAGCTCAGGTATACATTTATCTATATAGAGACATATCCTATACGGGAGTGTAAAAGAAATAATATAATGTATTAAACCTTAAAAAGTAATTCTAAAATTTCAGTATTTGCGTGATATTTTTTACTAAAACAACGTATTAATATCATTGATAAACATATTAATTCTTTTCAAATATACCTTTTTCAAAGAGATTGCAGATATTCTTTTCGCTTTAACGAAAAATCTGTATACGGATTAATTTGAACTACATGATTAAAACTGACTTTAGCCTGCGAGCATTTTTGGCCGCAAAAACTTTGTTTATGTTATCGTAAGAAATAGTTGAAACTCTTTTATGTTCAATAGCCATAGTACTCAAGATTGAAAGACATTCTTGCACCTTGGTGCTTCTTAAGTAATTTCTAATAAGTTCTAGTTTATTAAAAATTCTTTCGTCTGAAGCAACTGTTACAGGGAGAGTTACAAATATCTTTAAGACTGTTGTCATATTTGGATATCCTTCTTCCAGTCTGTGTTTGTAGATGAGATTCAAGAGTCTCGCTGGAGGTGCAGTTTTCATGTTGGCATCCAGTACTAAGGCGTGGTGCTTAAAACTTTCAATTTCGTCTTCATTTATGTCGTTCTTGTAAGTTTCTGCTAACCTTTTCGCTGCAGTATCTAAGTTGTTGACATTAATTTTCAAAATGTTACTGCCATTTAGAAAGGTAAATTTTTCACTAATTAGTTCCAAGTGTTGAAATCGGGTTTTTAATTCACCCAATATGTTGTCAACGATGTCAAATAAAGTAATTCTAAGCACATCTTTCCCTGATAAGCCGACACTTTCATCATCGCATCTCTCATCAAACATTTTTTTCGTTTTCCTTTTCCCTCCCAAATCAGCAGGTATCCCAATCTTGTCAGAAATTAGTTTAGCTTCTGCAGTTGCATTCAATGGAGCACTATCCATAGTTAGGGATGGGATATTTACCGGTAAATAGTTTTTGGGTATATACCAAATGGGGTAAATATAAGTTTTTTTAGCATTGCAATCCTATATGTGAGATAGACGTTCTTTCGCAGTAGAAAGTAGAACAAATATCAAAAGGCAGTAAATTAATAAAGATCAGTTACGTCGTCGTTCCTGTTTTGATAATAATAACATAAAAAGCAAATATGTTTCTGCAGAGAACATATTTTTAAACACTGACGACTCTGATAAACACTATATTTATTTTTCTAGAAATAAAGAAACTAAAATAGTACATGGAACGCGGATAAGTGATTTTCTTTTAATTTACTTTCCATGAGTGACTATGTGCGAAAAGTTATTAAAATTAACATTAATTGAAATGTATTTTCTGTTATATATATTTCTTTCTAGTCTCACCTCCATACCAATATTTAACTAAATTTGAAACGGAGTTGATTGAAGCAGTGTTACAAGATACAAATTATGAGTTTCCAGTGTTCCAAGTTTGATTCTTTCTGTAACCACATTTGTATCTCTAAGATTTTATTCTGCTATTTTAAAACAAACAATGTATTCTTATTATGTAATCTATTTCTTAGAGTTTGTAATAAATACCCATTTTTTGGGTAGGTAAATAAAATTTCGGTATTTACCGGGTATTTACCCAAATATATTTTTCCTACCTAGTGGGTAAATAAATACCCGTGTTCCATCACTATCCCTAGTCGCTTCCAAGAAGTTTAAAAGGCCATGAATATGTTTGAGTGACTCGTCTACTGTTATGTCAGCTCTTTTTAGAAACTGATTTACACGATCGATTTGTTTAAGAATTCGATACCAGATGCAAGTAAGTACAACGAATTCAAAATTACTAGTGTTTCTTTGTAAGTTCTTAGCCTCGGTCTTTGTTTCTGAAGTAGAGAGACGGCTGAGTACCAGTTCATCCAGGCCCTCGTAAATCTTGTGAAAGTGTTTGATATAAAACTTCAACAACTTCCTCTTTCAATGACCATCTGGTGTTACTTTGAGATTTTAAGGAAAGTGGTACATATTTTTAATCTCCCATTTAGATGTAGAGACTGAGAAAAATCCATACAGGCAATTTAGAATACCAAAGAATCTTTGAGCTTCAGCTATTTCATAACCTTTTAAGGACTTGTCAAAGTTGAAGCTTGTCGGTTGCGGTACAGAACAAAGTTCTGGCAGGAAAGGGGGGTTCTTTTTGTAGAATATATTTCTACCAAGTGCATAATGGCTCCGGTCGGACAAAGGAATAAGATAATATATTTTAATGTATGACACATTAGATTCTATATTAAATTGATCATTCACTATTCACTTGAAATTTTATATAACTCTCTCTCTCATATATATGTCAGTCACTCTCTTACAGCTTTATAGTACACACACACACACACACACACACACACACACACACACACACACACACACACACACACACACACACACAGAGAGAGAGAGAGAGAGAGAGAGAGAGAGAGACAGACAGCAAAATGACGTCCCAGGGATATCTGACGAATCTCCTGGCAGGATATCGGGACGTCCGTAGGACATCCTGTTTAAGTCCCGTTTACATCCATGGGACGTATAGTTATAATTAATCCTTCGTATAACTATACGAATTCATATCCTTCGTATAGTTATAATTAATTAAATAATAATAATAGTAAGGTCGATTAAATTTATAGAAATTCCAGGTAGGTAGTCCCGCACTGCTTTCCGGGGGACATCCAGGGGACCTCCATACGGGATGAACTGTTTGTATTACCCACAGAGCTATCCCACGGACGTCCTTAGGACATCGCTATTTGAGCAGGACCATTCTGACGGTAATGGGATCTAAATGGGACGTCCAGGGGGGTTCGGTTCGTTTTGTCGACAATCATTTTGTCGACAGATTACTTTGTCGACACCACTTCGTCGACAGTTCACTTCGTCGAGAGGTACGTTTTGTCGACAGGTACGTTTCGTCGACAGGTACGTTTCGTCGACAAGCCACTTTGTCGACAGCTCACTTCGTCGACAGGTACGTTTGGTCGACAAGCCACTTTGTCGACAGGTACGTTTCGTCGACAAGCCACTTTGTCGAGAGCTCTTTTCATTGATAAGTACAGTTCATTGACAGTTTATTTAATTTACCGTCTTATTTCGCCGATGATAATTTTATGGGCACTATTTTCAGTCAAGACTATAGTCTAGTTTCACCCATAGAGGATTTAAGCGGTGTGTTTCAACTTATGCGTAAAAAAATACACAATATAATACATTATTGTTTGGCTTTGCTGCAACATATATTACAAACTGCTATAATAGCTTCTTCCTCCCCTATTGCATTATTTTTCTCGTGTCTCTGAACTATCCGGCTGGGGAAAAAGTTGATAGAAAATTTAAATACAGAAAATTCATTTTTTGGGCCACCTGTTGAGCATTATACTTTGAATTCAGAAATACAGAGCATATGATAATTAAAAGAAAATATTAGAGAATTTTCTTGGTCTTGGGCGTCCACAGGCAATAGCGCAAGAGGGGCATGTGCCCGGACATGGATTTTTTTAAAACTGATACTAAACATTCGTATATTTTTCGTAATAGAAATGAGATATGGGTTATTTTATTCTATGCACGCATTTATTAGGCCTATATTAGTGAAGTTTTTACTCCACGTATTTTTTCTCATGATCTCGTAGTACTACGGGCTTCTGACTTGCAGTGCAGAATAGTCACTTTTGTAATAGTACAGTGCTATTCTAACATCAGTATTGTCATTATTTTATAAATCCCAGATCATTAATATCAGGGTCTCCGCCAGGATTCTTAGTTTGAGGGTGGGGTGTAAAGTCAAAATTGGGAGGGTGTAAATGGAGTTTTGCACGGTGTCTATTGATTTTTCACAGCAAAAATATTAAAGTTGAGGGGTGTTGTCGATAATTTAGGGGTGACACCCTCACAGGAAGGCGTCTCTCGGAATTACTGGTCAATATTTTTTGCGCTTCATGATATCTAAACCTAATGATTCAAATAATAAAAATAAACCTACGTCAATTTAAAATATTTTGAAAAGTAGTTATTTCATCTGATTAGCATATTGTGGTTAACGTTCTGCTTCAAACTGTCATACCTTTGTACGTGAAATTTCTTATTTTAAACACGTTAAATTTGTTCATTTAAACATTTTGTTTAAGTGTTGGACAATATTCTTTTAAGCTCGTTACATTTGAGCAGGCACGTACCCACAAGTTGATTTGGGGGGAGGGGGTCGAAGGTCTTTCTGAATGTGAAATTTACGTAAAATGCATGTAATTTTGCCAAAAATTATAGAAATTTCAGAAAACAATCTGATTGTTTGGGGGGTAAGGACTACGGACCCCCTCCCCTCTGCGTACGTCCCTGTGTCTGAGGGATGAGCTCCCTACCTGATGACCTTTCCACGGGGAGCGACGATACTATTAGTTCAGATACTATTCCGGCGTTTGTGTGGTATAACAGAGGAAATGTCTAAAAAAAAAAAAAAACTGCCCTTCTGTTTTCAATAGAATGTCCAAATAGATATCTTTGTCTCTTCGTGTAGTGAGTGAGGATTTTCTTCAGAATTTTGAGGAACATGTACTTGTAAGTCCCGGCCGGGTAGCCGTGCGGTCTACGGCGGTAGGCCAACGACTCGAAGGTCACGGGTTCGAGTCCCGTCATGGGCATGGGTGTGGATTTTAATGGGAAAAGGGCGAATCGTGACAGGCAGAAGTCCAAGTTACAAGCCTGAGCCCGTATATAAATCAAGTTTATGTACTTGTAAGTAGTCGTCTTCCCTGTTCCTCCAGATGACGCAGGAAATCCTTTCCGGTAGTGTGAATCTTATTTAGAGACAAATCTAAATTGTTCACCCTACTTCTCTTAGTGAACAAGCAGTGTTCGATTTGTCGGTGGGGGGGGGGGGGATACCAGGGATATTCCCTGGTTCGTGAGGATTTCATCCCTCGTCGTTAACTCTGAATATCATCCCAACCAGGGCAGAGGTGTACTGGTACCGGAACGCGCTGGAACGTTGTTCCGGTAATGCTTTTTGGAAGAAAAAATGTTCCAATTAACAATTTTGTTTTATGCCTATTCCTCACTTCACAGTTATTGGTATGACATATGGTAAAAATTGAAACGTTCCGGGAGTGAAAAATTTAAGAGTGCACACCCCTTAACCAGGGACAAAATCTTTGTATCTATACCATAACAGGTAGTAGATTGAAACTTATAAGCAACTACTAGTCTCAGAATCCCCTCTTCGTAGTTTATAACAATCGAACACTGTGAACAAGTATATTTTCAGGAATATGCACTTATGCAGTCTTATCCTCCCTACTCGTTGTGGTGAGTGAGGAGTGTAACGCAGTAGCGGCCCGTGACAAAAATAAGTAAGGCAACGAAACAAGTCATATTTCCAAAGGCATAACTGTATTGAATTTAATGTTCTATATTATTTAGCTATTTCATTTACATTAGTAAGCCGTTCTGGCAACCACAGGGAATAGTGATTTGTGGGCTGATTCTGCCAACTTCAATTGACCTTTCCTTGTCTTTTTCCCAGTCCTGTTTACCATGCTTTTCGTCGGTCCGAAGTGATTTGAGCGAAGGTAAGTCCGATTTGGGGTAGTGTCTGGTTCGACCTGCCTTCGCCTTCTCGGTCATTCGTCTCAGTTTCTGCTGAGTAGATCTATATTTTATTTAATTTTATTTATTGAAGTCCGATTATATTTTATCTTATTCCGCCCTCGTTTGTGGCAAAAATTGTAACTCAGGTAAATGCTGGGTCGGAGGATATTACGGTGACGTCTACCAGTCTAGGCTAGGGTTTCCACGCTTATTGGTGGCGTTTCCGAATTACACGTTCTGACTGCCGTCAGAGTTGCCTGGGGCGTTACAAAGTCATTTTGCAACGTAAAGACTGTCAATGTCACCACATTCCATGTCAGAGTTAATGAAATGCATAATTGATTATTTTTCTTCATTGATAAATTGACGGTGAAATGGAAAACACAATAGACAACAATCCGTTCTCAGACATGTTATAACGGTACCTTCTTGGTCAAACGTTTCGTCTATATATATATATTTAAAATTTGCCCTTTGTAGCTAGCTCCGTCGTCGCTGTGCGGTAGATTAATATAAAGACTCTGGATCAGTGTCAGTGTTCCTGGACGTAAAAGAAGACAATACCTAAAGCAAAGGCGTGCCCCAAAGCTACTGCACGTAGTGGGACGTATACCTGAATGTAGCAGAATACCCAAACAATGATCCTGTCAGTACTTTTCAGCAACTTCAAGGACCAAAGCCGAGCTCTCCACTACGTCTATCTAGATAAACGCAAGGTGAGAATGAAAAAAAAATATGTGTTTAAAAAGAGGATTAAAAAAAATATACCTTCCTCTACATGCTGTTCCCGACATACTTTTTTTTAATTGCTAGCCAGGCTAGCACCCCCAGAGAGCTAAACCCTCTATTTGGGAAGGGATGGCTAAAGAAATGTGGATCTTGGGAGAGAGGTGGGTGGGCAAAGAGATTTGATTTTGGATCTTTTAATCTTTAATTATTCTTTTCAACAAGGTCATTATGAGTTTTCTCATAATAATGCTTTAAGGATAAAAAATAAAAATAAAAAAAAGGCAGTTTATATAATGCTGAATGATTAAATGAGCATGAGGTGCATTAGACAAGACAACACTTTGGCACAAATAAGACGAATGAGTGATTATCTTCTGATCTAGGGGCTACTCTAGATCGTGATGGAGACAGATGGGCCCTTTGCGTTCAAGATGGTCACTGTGCAGAATATGTAGGTGCTAAATAATGAGGGATGATCGGTATGGTGTATGCAGGGTATGTCAGGGTGATCTGAAGGCATGGTGTAGTGGTATAGTGTAAAGAGAAGTGATAATGGTGTATGCCTGTGAGTAGAGGGTTGGTTTTGCTGTTCGTGTGAGATGAGGATATTATGGATGAGCAGATGATTAGTTTCGAAACGTTTTGTAACATATTTTATGCGTAGTTTTTCTAGGTGATATAGTAAGTGTGGGAAAGTTAGTCTGTCATATAGGTCTTGGGTCGAGCTGGGAAGTTTTATTCGATACGCAATACGGAGGGCATGTCTTTCAAGTATTTGGAGTTTTTTGTAGAATGTATGGTCAGCGGCAATCCAGGCCTTGTATCCGTAAGTGAGAACCGGGCGTAGGAATACTTTATATGCGTTTAGCACTATTTCTGGTTTTAGCCCCCATGTGGTTCCTGTAAGGCGTTTAAGTAAGTTTAGTCTATTGTACGCTTTGTTAATGATGGTTTTGAGATGAGGTCGCCAGGTTAGGTGTTGGTCAAGGGTGAGTCCGAGGTATGTGACTTGTTTAGAAGCTAGGATTGGGTTTTGATGAACAGATAAAGTGAGACGTGACGGATTTCGTTGAAAACGTGAGTGATGTTTAGGAGGAAGGAAAACGATGGCTTGGGTTTTATGTGAATTAATGTCCCGACATAGGCTATATTCATTACTTATCTGATTACGCATCTGATATACAGATCCTTATCAAAATAATGGAAACACCTGTAGTTGGCAACACGTCAGATGTATGGGTTGGCAGTGGTGTCGTGGCGACCGCAGCGCCGAACTGCTGGTGGTGGTGTGTTAGGTCGGTCTCCATACTACGTCGGGCGTCGTGGAACAGGAGTGTGCAGTGGCTGCAGCAGACGGAGGTAGTGTAAAATGGGAGACCTCTCAGAGTTTCAAAGAGGGCAAATTGTTGGTGCGCGGTTATGTGGAGTGAGTGTGACGGCAGTGGCTAGTGTGTTAGGTGTGTCGCCAGGGACAGTGTCCAAGGTGATGACGGCCTACACAACACACGGGAAAACCACATCGGGATAAGCGGAACAGTGGGCGGAAGAAAAGCATCAGTGACAGGGCACGCCGGGTATTAAAGCGCATTGTCACGCGGAACCGTCGTGCCACTGCGGCGCAAGTGACGGAGGAACTCAATCAGCACCTCCCCCAACCTGTTTCGACAATCACAGTCCGCCGCGAATTACATGACATGAACTTACGGGGTCGTGTTGCACGGGCCAAACCTCTCATCAGGGACCAGAACGCTTTAGCACGCCGCAAATGGTGCCGCGACCATGCAACTTGGACCGTTGACGACTGGAAACGTGTGGTATGGTCGGATGAGTCACCATTCACCCTATTCCAAACCACGGGCCGTGTTTATGTGTGGAGAACGCCCAAAGAAGCGTATGATCTGCAGTGTCTCCGCCCAACTGTGAAACATGGCGGCGGCACGGTGATGCTGTGGGCCGCAATATCATGGTTTTCATTGGGTCCTGTGGTCACACTTCGCGGACGCATCACTGCCAACGATTATGTCGCAATTTTAGGAGACCACTTGCATCCTATGGTCCGGATGTTGTTCCCGGACAATGACGCCATATTCCAGGATGATAATGCACCCATTCACACAGCTGGAGTTGTTGCAGCGTGGTTTGAGGAACATCGGGATGAAGTTCAACACCTCCCCTGGCCCGCCCAATCCCCAGATCTCAACATAATTGAACATCTGTGGTCCATCTTGGAAACACGACTCCGGCGACGATTTCCACCTCCATCCTCTCTCACAGAACTGGCCGATGCCCTGCACGAGGAATGGTGTAATATTCCACTTGCTACCATTCACGACCTCTATGCCTCCATCCCACGTCGCATCAAGGCTGTTCTGAAGGCGAAAGGTGGCCCGACACCATATTAATCTGGTAAGTTGCACTTTCGTTCAGGTGTTTCCATTATTCTGATAAGCATCTGTACATATTCAGTTGCAAGATAATAAGTAATAACTTATTTATAAAATTAGTTTCCTTTCTGAAACAAATAACATTTTAGCAAAATAAAATCATATGCATTTCATAATATAACAAAAACAACAATTCGTTCCTATACAAGAAAGATGCTCACTTCAGTTTTTTGCTAGCAAAAGTAGTGACATCTAGCGTCCTTCTCGTGAAACTCCAATAAATATAAAAATAATATAAACATTAATCAATGGCTTTTAAATCATTTTCCAGCCATTGAACTCTATTTAAAACATTTGTTAAACAAACAATAATAAATAAACTACTTCTATTTTCTTCATTTAGCTTTCTTAAATCAACCTTGAATTGAATTATTAACTCTTTAACTTTCTGAAGGATAGGGTCATATCAATGTGAGGAAATTTTTTACTTAAATGAATACGAAAAAATAAAATGCGTAAAAAACTTGGTAAACTTTATTTTTATATGGGCCAGTCTAGTAACTTGGAACTTCGGCCCGTCACGATTCGCCTTTAGCTGGTAAGTGTTGAAAGTCACATCCATGCCGCTGCCGCGACTCGAACCCGGGGCCTTCGAGCCGATGGCCTACCACCGCAGACCGCTGGCCGGCCATGAAATGCGTAATAGAATAAATATAGAATAGGGTCTATACATATATTCTTTTTAACGATGTAGATCAGCCCCACCATTTTAGTACGCACTTTCCATTGATTTACATGGGAATTATTTTACTCATTTTATGCCTGTCAGAAATAGAATATTCAGTTCCGCTTTCACGAATTTGTCTTGGTGGTTATTTTGACTCTTGTATAGTTTTGGTTCGTGAAATTTCTTCAAATATATAAGTATAATTAATAGTTTGCTATATAAATCACAATATGCCAAGAGGAAATCACACTGTTCGTATGTAAAATATTGCATTTCTACAAAATAGAACGAGTCCAAGATAACATGACGAGAAACTGGGCCAAAACAGAAGTTAAAAATTACGCTCTTGAGAGATATAAGACGAGTGAAACAATTCCCATGTAAACC
>JAGDQP010009523.1:0-13773 GCA_022664845.1 Lepisma saccharinum
TTTTGCCATAAACTCTTGTTCCTGTATAACATGCTTCTGGCAGTGCTGACGTTTTCTGACGCGAAGAACTTGGCTCATGCACTGCCGTGCATGTTGATAAGGTAAGGTAAGGTTATGCATCTTTACACCTTTGTTTCGTTCTTTCAAAATATTATACATTTCTATCTGTTTGTAGAAATCTGACCTTACCTAAACTGAGCTAACCCATCTCACTAAAATTGCAAGAAAAACAATGGACATTTCCGGTAGTATTTTTTTATTGCATTAACAAATTCTTCTATTAAAGCAGAGTACGGAAAACATTTTCTTTTCTTTCTGTGATGATTTTATCAAGAGTTATAAAGACTTGCTTCAAAAGAGTTATAAAGCCTTGCGCTTAATCGGGCGCCGCCATGTTATGACGTAATCAGTCTTCCGACTGCTTGTCATTGACATACAGATGGTATTTGATTTGTTAGTATTGTTAAAAAGAGATCGCAAAAATGGATCGAAAGAAATAGAATAATTGGTGAATAGCGTTTCTGTATGCCTTAACACGTCATTTAGTTCGTTTTATTCATTTAAAATTGATTTTTACTTTTAATACTATTTAAGATATTGATATAGTTTGGTAACTTCAACACTAATTTATATCAGCTCTTTTTTTTTTCATTTTCATGATTAAATCATAAGATATCTTCTAATAATGCTCTTTAGAACTCTTGTATTTAAAAAGAATTAACTATTCTTTCTGTAAAAAATGTGGGTTTTTACATCCGACAATCATATACTTTTTTAATGAATGCTAGTGAAGTATTTTTCAAGAACTTAAAAGCACATGAATTAATAGTGTTCGTTACTGCCATCTGTTAACAATTTAACGTACTTGTAGGCCGTGAATATATTGAATAGTTTTAATATGTCATTGTAAAAAATAATAATAAAAGCATGTAAGAAAGAAAAAAGTAAATTTAAACTTTCACATTGAAGTTACTCTTGCGTTTTGTGAAGTAAAATAAATCACGGCCTTTGATAGGATTCGAACAGCCTTAGGTGAAAGTATAAAAAATTAATAGTTGCATGCGCTAACCAACTGAGCTAAATTGACAAAACGTCAACAGTTGCACGAACTAGCGATAAGAAGAGCATTGCAAGTTAAGACTGCTCCCTGTCTATATTCCGAGCAATTTCTGTTATTAAAAACATGTTTTGGTGTTTTAACTTATTGAAGTGTGTTATGCGGATTTGTACATTATTTATTCGTTAAGTGATGATGTGAATGTTCTATCTCTTTCTCGTTTTTTTGTCTTCAAACTTCTGAATAAGGAACGTAACATAGGGAGGAGCATATAGCTTCGGAAATAGTACAGACTGATTACGTAAAGCAATCAGAGGATGATTTTCGTTGTATGACGTAGGATATTAAATTCTCAGTATTTCATGCTATATTTCTATGTAATGGAAAACCGTAGCGTTGAAATTTCAAAAACATCATATGTTATTTAATCCGATGTACACAAACAAATTGTAAAATATATAAGGACGGGGAAAACGGAAATGTCCATTACTAACAGTAAATGTTAACACACATCTTGACAAAATAGATACTGAACCACAGGAATAATGCTTGGAAGGAATTTCCAAAAGCTGTGGTAAGTGGAAAATTTAACGCAAATTCTACGATTCCTCCAAAATATATTCTAATTGACAGAAGTCAAATACGCCAAATGTACAGATATTGTAGGAAATATCAAGGTGCCAAAGAGTGGTTCATATGTAGTATATGATACCCAAAAGTGCTGTTCAAAAGCATCGTTTTATTACATTCTATGAAGCCTAACCTAACCAATCAAATGTTAACGTGCGAATTGGTGTGGCAGGTATCATCAATTTTTTTTAAAGGAAAAAGACTAATCTGTCACAGAAAGGTGTTATATAACTACGAAAATAGCTAGATCTTATGATTCAATTGTGGGTGTCTGTCTGAGTGTAAAGATATATCACTCGAGTTGGGTGTGAGGAAAAGTAGGATTTTGTCCCCAAGAGACTGATACGTTTTGAAAACAATTTTACCTAACCTCCCCGTGCACGGTAGGAGGAATAGCCATCATTAGCACTAACGACGATTTTTTTGGAGGAGGTAACAGCGCAAGTAAAAATAAAAATACGAGAAGAAAGTGTGCATAAACGAAAGTCATGCTGAGTGTATAGTTGTTGTTAAAAAATAAGCAGCATTGCATCGACCAAAGACGTCACTTGTTGCAGTGAATAATCTATCTCAAATTGATTACATTTTATTTAGTTAAACTGTAAGTACACCAAATAATTTGGTAGATCAAGCTAATACCGACAGATTTGATCAGGTTCTTCATGATATAAATGTCAAAACATAACGTCAACTGTGAGGAGATTTCCTTAGCTAGGCGTTCCGAAGACATTCATTCCTTGAGTTAGTTCTCGATCTCGCTCAGGACGATTCTGGTCGTAGTTGGTTCTTTTCTCTGGACTGAGCGTAGAGAATGTATCTGTTTCCATACAATTTAAAAAAAAATCTTCAGGAATTGACACTAACTTCCTTAGGTTGTCGTTTCGGAAAAACAACAACATATTCTTCTGCTAGGTTTACATGCATTGCTGTGGGATAGAGAGGGTGGTTGTTGGCATTGTAGGTATTATGGAACCTCACAACATCAGTAATGTTAAGTACGCTTTAGATATATGTAGTAAGTAAAAGGTAACGTGAGAACCGAAAACCTCTTATTATTTTATATGGTGTCGTCCAGTGATTTGAGAGTGAGATGAGCTCATTCATATAGTTTGTTCATTTTTCTCTGTTAGAATTAACTCTGAGAAACTTAAAACATATAAATGTGCACGTTAGAGTTATGTAATTGATATATCACATAGAAATTGTGTTTTCACTGTCATCAACAAATAATCATGGCTGCGTTATCAAAACTCATATGTTGTGATTTTAATAGTGCGCCTCTGTAAGACGATATACCTAGTAAAGGGCACCACATATAAAAAAACATTATGTTGGGATATACATATGTAAGATTCCGTTCCGCCGAGATGTGAGAAAACTATTCATCTCATTGTTTGCATAAACGTAGAAGAAGTTTTGAGTTATCTCAGCTGTAACCTTGTTTGCAATTATTGAAGAAATATTCGTTTTCAAGTCTTTAATACTGTCAAGATTAGCAGTGGAGCTTAAGAGCAATAGTAAATAAAGTACACTTTTTGAAGATATGCCTTGTACTAAATTTTTATTCTATTACAGAGTCGAGAGTAAAATTCACGATTTACCGTACTATACCAGTCGTTACTTGAAGACCGGTTATAAAAATAACAGTGATTTCAATTCCATATTTATACGTCAATATTTCACTAGAACAGAACATTGGCTGTTCTAAGTTTGATATGCTGTGTCATTCGCAACAAAACATCGTTAGGAATATACCACACTAGAAGGAAAGGTACTGCCTAAGGTAAGAAACATCGAAAAACGCGAACTTTATCCCAACAGTTTAGTG
The DNA here is from genome assembly GCA_022664845.1 of Lepisma saccharinum. Taxonomy (NCBI): domain Eukaryota; kingdom Metazoa; phylum Arthropoda; class Insecta; order Zygentoma; family Lepismatidae; genus Lepisma; species Lepisma saccharinum. The sequence goes on from JAGDQP010009523.1 coordinate 3,516, forward strand.
GATAGAATACTTGTGTGTTTAAATCACATTTCTTTTCCAGCTTCGACGTTCGCAGAATCATTTGAATGCACATCGTATCTCATTCTGATTATATTATCAGTATATTAATTTTTGTTGTTACCGTGATTGGTTCAATCCATCACAGCTTTATCAGTTTGTCTGACCGGTGTTATCCAGGACGGTATATAATTTTATATCGGTAGGTCGAATTATATCCCTTCAGTAGCCCTGGCCGATTAAGGCGTATCCGAACTGTTGCCGTACCCATGACCGTAAAGAAACAGCCGAATAATAGCGCTTACGAACGGAATCCTGATCGTTTTCAATAATCATAGCCACCGAACACGAGCCCAGGACAGTAACTGTTATATAAAATAGCGCTACCGAAAAGGAACTGTGATAAAGTAAAGAAGCTACCTAGTTTATTTCGGCTACTATTTCGAGTCGAGATGCTGTGCTTTAGCACTCTTAGCTCTGATTGTCTTCAAAGTTGTCCTGAAGTTACAGTAGTCTCCACTGGACTGTCTGTACATGCAGTACTGATTTCGAGCAGTGTCCAGTGGAATAACAATTTTTTTTATGCCAAGATCTTCATGAACGGAGCCAATGAGAAGTCACAACAAAAGCCCTGAGATTAAGAATCGAATATTATAAGGCGCTTCACTGAATGAAAGCATTTGCAACGCATAGGGACGACCTAGTCCGGGATAAAAGAAACTACTACAGCTATTGTTTTCAACTGTTTTCAGAAACTTATGATTGTGCTCGTTTCTGAATATTACTTTACTGGCAGGTAATTATTAAACTATGAAATATAAGTAAAATTGCCTCTGAGTAAACATGGTAGAGCATAATTTAACCTTTCTTACGATGCACATATCTTTGCTCTATCTATTGCAACCTAAGGGAACTATTCAATTTTATGTGGCACAAGATGTCGCGCTTTGGTACCTTCAATTACACCGTTCTCCAAACTTTCAGTAGTTATATCTTTATAGGAAAGTAAGACAAATACTTAATTCTTGTTCAGAGCAAAGGAAATGAAATTCCAAATGACATAAGCCCTTACCCCCGGTCAGAGATTTAGAAGGGATTTTAAATTCGTAATTGTTTGGCAGCAATCTTGAAAAATATGCGGACTTTCTGTAGTAAGAAGACATTCCAAAGACATGCCAAAACGACTTTTTTGGTATCATAAAAATTGCGAATTTTTGGGAAACGCTGAAAGATTGTCTTTCAAGGAATTGTGTAAAATACTGAATGACATAAATATCATAGCGTCAACTCGACTCACTTCAGAAGCTACTTCCTTAGTATGATACATAAATGTGCACGGAAGTGAATTTTCTGTTTTTCACGCTGAAGTATTTTGCTTGCGTCCTTTGTTGCAGCTGCACTTAATCAATTTCGCTGTGCCTTAGAACCTATCGGTTGAGTTGACCATTTGATTTCCTTGCAGCACAATCTCCAATCTTCCAATGCCGGAGAATTTATTGTACTAGCTATAGCCTGTACGCGTATATAGTAACTTTGGTAAAGTACTCATATCATGAGCTAGTTGAAAACGTCACCTAGTGGTGGATTGTTGGTCATTGTTCTGTTGAAGGAGATAAATAGTTGCTTCCGAGCCTCGTTTATAATCATTAAGTCGTGTGAATTTAACAAAGTACGATGAATTGTTGTAGAAGTTCAAATAGGTCTACATTGTCTTTGATTTTATCCTGAGGATACGATAGAAATTCGAATGCCTCCTATACTTCAGAAAATTTATTCCATGCCTTCCACATAGTTGCTTTCCACCTCCGGAAAGTAACCGAAACAGTATCGCATCCACTGAAAGCGTGAAAACTTAGAAGCGCAAGTGGCTTTCGTTCTCCAAGATATTCAACAATATAGTGGGCATTGAAGAGTTTGTCGCGTCTTCCATAACCAAACTTTGTAAACAATCATTTAAAAGCTTCACTTTCCAGTTTGGGATAGTACTATATTACGGAACCTGCAGCACCATTGTTAAGTGTTTTGTTGTATATGTTGTGTTTATGATGAAGTACAGCATCCAAATCGTGTGGAATAATTCACGTATCTGTCTCAGGTATGTTCGTGAAGGCAGGACTACATCCTCAAGAAACACCGGAAGCCAAGTAGCAAAATGTTGAAAATCCATCGCGAAGAACCAAGGTATGGTATAACTCAAAGTCTAGTCTAGGGACTGTAATCTTAGAAACATAAATAAAAGCATCTGACGCTCCAGATATATAAAACAGTAGTTAAGACATTGAGATATATTCTATTTTTGTTTTTCTCTATTCTTCATATCCGAGATTGCTGCCCTCTTTTTCATAAGCTTGTCGCAAAGTTGGAAAACAGCAAAGTGTTGTAATTTCGTGAGCTGATCTTTGATTAGGAGATAAAGTTTCTATTTGTTATGATGGGTAGTCTTAACGCCATACCAATAGATGCAAGCTATTGTAACGACAGGCATAAGATGCAACGTTTGCCTATAAGTTGCGAATTTAGGTTTGAATGTAATAGAATTATTCTGTTTAGATAAACGTTTTTTAGCATCAATGGGAAGCCTTGATCGTACAGGATTGTACGTGTGAATGGAAATGAGTATTAGTGCTAATGCATGTGTCATATGTTACATAATTGGAGGTTTCATATGAGCTGAGACGCTATACGAAAATATTGAGTTGATCAGTTGCTATATTTTGGTATATTAAATAAATAAGGTATAAAATAGTTTTAGGAAGTAAATTTATTCTTCTATTGTCATGCTTCGTATTTTGCCACCTTGAGTTTTCTCAAAATGTGGTCCCTAACGAAACAGATCTAATTCATAATCTAACATAATATGAAAGATTAGGTTGCTACAGTTTGTACGAGCCCTCTTTTGTAGCTTCATTAATCTTGTCGTCGTAATGTAGGAAACTGATAAAAGTCATCAACATCTGCTGTTGTCAAGAGCATGTGTCTAATAGTTGCTATTTTAGTGCATGCCTAGAACCTTTAGAAAATGTTGGTCAATAAGCAGACATCCAGAAATTATAAATAATGTTGCTCTATCCATAACGATATGTTCAGTTCCACTGCTAGTTGTGCAGATCGTAGTCTTACCCTCCCCCTTCGCCCCGCCTCGAATGAAAATACAGAACAGTTTTAATATTACCACCCTAAAATTTAGAAGGGGAATCGCGAAGAATCTCTGATGTTCAAATAATTCTAACATATATATATTCGCCCACCACGAGCCGAATTGAGAGATACCCGTTTTGATGGACCGGTCTAAAGACGGACGGCAATAGATTTCAAAGTTACTACTGTAACTCTGGAAACTAGAACTCTTTGGCAACGATTGACTATTGAATTTATTGCAATAAGGCAAAGAAAGGCAATATACAAATACTACATATGAAATATAAATCGAATGGAAAAATAAATTTAAGTTTACATTACCTAAGGATTTCTGAGGATTTCCAGTCACATGTACTTTCGCAGGATTTGAGATTTCTATATTCTCTAATACTTTGCCCTTCCAATTGGGCCGTACTATCAATGCACCTATTTGACCTTTCACAACCACACAAGCCTAGCTTGTTAGAGAAAAGATATACATAAACACCAGTAATACTTCCACTATGAATCGGCCATTTGACTTAACATCATGACACACGAAATAATTGTAATGGCTCATAAATACATTAATGAACTGCAATTTGTATATCACACAATAAGAATTTACTTCTCGGAACATATACAGTATAACTGAATCGTATTTAACACTATATCATGATTGAACCTAATACAAGTAACTCTAGTATAGAGAACATTAAAAAGAAGCCGTGTACCCGCCGTGGTAATAGATGCAATAAAGCTCGAGTCACCGGTTCGCAAACAGGCGAACGAACGTGACATCATCATAGATTCATGCTTTATGCCCTCTACAGGCAAGAAAACTAATTCCAACAGGTGGCGTGCATAGTACAAATATAAGAGATGAGCATATTATTAAATCAAATTCAAGAAAAAAACTCTGCACATTCCACACACTACATAGTGAATAGAATGACTGATCCATAGCTTCAATGAGCGTCTGACCAGGATTTAGATCTCGTAATCTCTTATATAAGATATAATCCATGTTTCATCATGCTAACAGATCCAAATCTTCTGAAACTGGGAATAGTAGTCTTACTAGGGGATTTGATTACCAGTTGCTTCAATTCATGCGATGTGAAAAGCAGACCAGGATGCTATTTTCTCCTCCTGCAAGAAGTTTACCAGCCAAAATATGTATCTTTTCGTTCAAATGAATTATTAGTGATCATTTAAGCAAGATGAATCTGGGTGTCATTTCTTGTTGAAGAGACTGTTCACTACGCAAGTATGTGGGCGCACATTGTAAAGACGTGCTGACATTAAATAAACTTCCTTTGACATGCATCTCTTACGAAATCTCGCAGTAAAGTTCGTGATTATCAATTTCTGTTCCTGAATTAAGTACTGGAATACTGATATATTCGTTCCATGGAAAGAATATTTACTGCCGGCATTGAAGGATTAAAGTCCAAACTGTCAAATGCAGATGTCGTGAAAAGGCAAATATTCATGTGAGGTTAACATAATGCGGTTTCTTCAACCTGTTCAAATTATTAGACCCACTTCAGAAAACTTCAAAAATTCTTTTTTGCATCTGATTACGACAGTCTATATCATCTAATATTACATAAAGTACTACCTAGCCTTACCATAAATACTCTCATAATTTTGATGGCGCTATACTTCTCTTAAACGCCTGGACATTCCGAGGTGTGGGATGAAACGTGAGCCATAGCGTAGTTGAACTGAAGAAGTGGAAAGCTGTTTGTACTAAGTGTTCACGATGGGAAGCGGCGACTACGAAAATAGTATAGCCGTGATAGTGCTGCATTTCCAATATGGAGGCCAAACAAGCATGGATTTCGAATGCATCCATATCTTGACATGTTTTTCTTGGCTTACTCTACAAGTGTACCAAGTTTCATAATTATTTCACTTAAATGCAGCTTTTATGATTAAGCCACCCTACTATAAAGCTGATATCATCACTATATGAAAGGCATTAAATATTCACGCGATCGTTTCTAGGGCATTAGATTTGTTTTCTAAAATGAAGTTCCTAAAATCAATGCGATAGAGGGCACAAATGCATGCAGTAAATGATTAGCTGAATGTTCCAAAACTGTTTTAAAAATAATATAGGCAAGAAGACTTCAGTTTTATTTAATTCTCTTAGTAGAAAGAGTTTCGTTATTTACGTGGCATACTCTGTACAAATAGGATTTCTTAGTATTTTTCTTTGTAATGCTCTAGGAATGCAAAGAAAGAAAGTATATATAAACTAAGCTCAAATTTGAACATTACTACCAGATAATTTTACTTTATCAACTTCTAAGGTAATTGTTATACAAATCAAGTTAAGCGCAAAATCTTCGACAAATGGAAAATAGAGAAACGAAATTTTGTATGTGAATTGCTTCAAGTATTGGTCCTTGTCTAAGAACCAATGGTTCATGGAAAGGAGAAAGGATAAAGAGAAAAGAATTTTTACATTTATAGAAGGATAATTGGTGTCCCAAAGAGCTTAATTCACGTTGAAAGCAAAGGAAGTATGTAGAAGTTGCTTCAAATACCTAAAGACTTTTATTATTTCAAACATGGATAAAAGCAATTCTCTACAGAATTTGTAAAGTTAGCGAAAACTATGGGACAAAGTAGTTTTACAGAAGTTTTTAGCTGCCTCCTAATTGGCAGAGAGGCCACGCGAAACTCCTCCATAGAGGGACAGAGTTAACGGGTATTCTTCTTCCTCCTCCTTCTTCTTTATACTCTGTTCTTCCTTCCTTTCATCTCATCCTTTTATGCTGCTAACAGAGACTGAAGAAGGAGCCTTTCCGCTCTGATCTAATTGAAGTACGTCATCTTAAAATCTCCGTCAAGGGAATAGACGACTTCCCTTTTTTAGCTCAAATAATCAAATTCCCATCCACAACATCATAGACTACCAACTTAATTGATAATTAAACTGTGCTTTTGTACTAACAAGGATTCCTTAAGACTACTTATGGAAATATCTTCATACTCAAATAGCAAAATTAGAAAGATTTTATTTCGTGTTGTATACCATAGTAGCAACCACATAGCGTGCAAGCTTATGTCAAACTTGATTGTCCCTTGATTTAACAAGCTTGATTCAAGTTTGAAATTGACTGCACTAAGTTGACTTAAAAGCAAGTTTGATTCAAGCTGCACGCAGATGATTGAATTGATATACACTTTGTGTATTTTTCTACTAGTGTTATGGCAACCCTGTTTCACGCTTGTTGTAACAATCTTGAAATTGTAAGCTTACAACTAACTTGTCAGGTGACAACTAGTATGATTCAAACTTCACATAAGCTTGAAGACTTACCATAGCAAGCTTAGTAGAAGCTTTTGCACTTTGAATGGCAAGTTTGAATTATTTTTTCTCTGCTACGGGGTTTAACATTTATTTCACATACCTCTTTAAAAGCATCATTTTCCGGTCGTCAACAAACAAAGGAAATACTCTCCAGCGTTCTTTATAGAATTTTTGATTGGATGTGCGACTGAATGCTGCTATTAATCTGAATCTCCTTTCAAGTATATTTTGTGGTACTTCATACCCACTCCATCGCATGTCATTACACAATTATCTTCCGACTCTTTCCACCACAATAACAATATTCGCCACAGCGAGCCAAATGAGGGACCTAACCGGATGTTTTCGTTGCACATGCCTTCTCTAAAGGATTATTGAAACTTGCGCAGTTTCAGAGTTTCACCTTGTAAGATAGCAACCGGTTTATGTCTTCTTTAACGCGTGCGCAGGACAAACTTATATAATTATCTTTTTAAGTCCGAGGGGCAGTTTGTAGATTGTATCAAGGGCTATTGAAAGCGTGATTCCTTTCTTGTATAAGAGAAAAAGCCTTCTGTCTGTCTACGGGCTATGTGACCTACAATTCAGGGTTGCTACTCACGCATTAATTTAGATATTTCTAGAGAAAAAATCTCTATCGTTCACAATATTAAAAGTTATTAAAAATAGTTCTGATCGCAAGAGACACCTCAGTTCCTAAGTACACAAAGCACATTTGAGTGTGAACAAAGTATGTTCAACTGTGATTGTCATCTTAGTCAAGGAAGTAGTTTTAAGAACAAGCCTTACTATTTAGGTGGAATCCGGACTATACTGTTTGAATTCGATGAAGAATGCGGGTGCACACACAAGCACGCATAACGCTCCTCTACTACTTCTACTTTGTTGGAGTCTGGACGAAAACATCCAGTCGCAAGTCCGGTGAATATTTCTCTAGCTAAATAATAATTAAGAACATTTAGAGTGAAATAGATACTTTTATAAGGGTGGGAATGGCGATGGCGAAAGGACTGTTTACTAAGAGGAATGATTTTACTTGTAACCCAAAAAACACAGACGTAAGTAAAAGGTTGATTAAATGCAATGTGTCGAAAATTGTGTTATACTAAACGGGAAAACAGAAGGTACGAGAGAATTGTGAAACTAACTTACAATCTCTCGAAATTTGGATATGAAGAAGAATAAAAACAGCTGAACACGAAGTAGTTAATGAGCAAATACTCAACTCTGACCATAAGGTACACTTTAACTACGGTCCTCTTAAACAATGCAGAACTCTACTTATTTTTAAGATCGAGATATCAGCAGTCCTTTATTGAAATGCAATAAATTCATCCTTTTAGTCACTGATCGCAGAATTTTCCTACCTACTGTACCACTGATCCACTACGTAGGTCGGCGTATTTTACACTCTGGAAATTTGCATGGTCAACGGGTCATATTAACATTTCTTGAAATTCAGTGGTCTTACACATGCACTCAGCAGTCATCGGTGAAATTAGATAAGCAAATCGATAATGGTTGCCACATTATAATTTTCTTGTTAGCGTCACTCAAGTTTCTTTAAATTACAATATAAATTGTATTAACAGCAATTGAAGTATTGATGATCGTTGTGATGTCTGGCACGTCTTATTGGTTCTTAAAAGGTTGCAAAATCGAATCCAGCTGCGTAATGGATGTTAGTGGATTTTAACAGTATTGCAATTGTATAATCGTGATGGCATGAAGCAAACAAAATAAGGTTCATAAGTCTGATACAATATTCGAACTTCAAAACAATAAAAATCACTTTTAAAATACTACATGTAATGAGTTAGTTAACTTTTGCAGCGACGCATTGATGTTTTAAGAAGCCATCAGATCATGTTTACTGAGCATATTTACTATGAAATTTAAAGACGTATAACAAGACAAATTTAAAGATTGTTAGAGTGGCGAGACTATAATATACCTGAAACTGTGAATTGGTTGTCGTTGAAGTAACCTTTTAGAAATAAATAATTTAATTGATAATTAAATCGTGGAAAAACAAAAGGGCAATGTATACTCAGATTTATAAAATGTGATGGAGGATAAAAGCCTCCAAAGTTGTCAAAATGTTGTGACACCTATCTTACATATACAGAAGATTTAAGAAGTGGAATATGCATTTCAAATATTTATACAATTTTATTTTGGTAATGTCATTTTTGTACATCTCTTAGTACTTAGTATTTCTTTTTTCATGGACCACTTATTCAGATTTCGTTATTTTTTGCGTATTTTTTTTAACCGTCGGAGAAAGCATTCCTAGATTATAAAGGCTGACAGCGCGCCTCACGGCTACTACAGTAACTACCTTTACTTAGCTCAATAAAGCGGAAAATTTAAATAAAATGCTATCGACTTATTCAATATTTTATTGATTATTTTTATTCAAATTTCTCACGTGTGATTAAGAAAATCAACACCCTCACCGGGATTCGAGCACGGACAGACGAACTAGCTATCCTATGCATTAACCATATGGGACCTCATCGAACTGTAACGATAGCGAAAGTGCAACGAAATATAATTTAAAAGTTTCTCAAGTTTTACGAACTTCCTCCTATAACTGCTTGTTTCAACCAACTTCACTTAAGAATGGAATAAGCCGGTTACAACGGACAGCAAGAACGTTGTTTCAACAAGCTCATTTCATGCTTGTTTATCGATTTGAAAACAATATCAAGTTAGATAAGCTGAAAGGAAGTGGCTGACAATCTTGTCACAAGCGGGAATACTGTTTGGGATATCACTTCGCATAACATGAAGCAATCCAAAAATCACGCACCAAAAATATTTATTTGGCCCTTATATTTACTGGCACATACGAAGGTACAGGACGGTAAGAGACCTGGATAAGTCACATGGTATTAATTGGTCCGGGAATTACGTGAACCACATTTTAGAGACGTTCTGTGTACGATTTTATTAATGATTACAATAGAATATTTCCAATTTAATTTTGAAATTCGTAGTAATTTTGTATCATTGTATGTCGTATAACAAAGAATCCAGGTCTCTGCCTAGCAAGGAAAGGTTAACACTTTACGGTGTCCTAGGTCGACTAGTACATTTTTTTGTGTTAAATTAGCACTGTTTGAACAATTTTATGTGATTTGAACATTGTGTGATGTCGATAATTCAACACAGTCTTAGTACTTATATGACACCCTCCATTATGTTCAATCAACACCGCTTGTTGTGTTGATTAACAAAAAAAGGTAGTGGTCGTCTAGGGACACCGGAAAGTGTTGAATTTACACTGTCACTTTTTGTGGTGTACCGTTTTCCATTGTCACTAAGAATGCACCAACAACAGCAAACTGCATTACTATTGTTTTATTCTGTGTTATACATAATGTTGTAGAAATGCGAACTAATAATATTATCTCTTTAATTATTCTATTAGTTATCGAATACCACACCAGTTTCACCATGCTTAATGACTGGAATGGAAGCTCTAGTTCCAGTTTAGACTTTGATTGTCTAGTAGCCTAGCTAATCAAGCAAAAAGACTAGAATGCATGTTATTAAAGCAGGCGTACTTATTGCTACATTTGATAACAAATATAATAATGTACCGATTATGCACTGGGTCCCCAATATGGTCCACCCCAAAGATCTCTTCAGCTTTCCGTTGGTGCTACTAGATGTCACCATAACCTATATCCTCATGACAAGAGAAAGCATTATATGTCTAATTTGCTGACCAGCACATTTTTGGCGCCACCGCCAAAACTAGTGGCGCCACCGCTACCAAAATGTGTCAACTGGTGCTACCCACGAGTA
>JAGDQP010009523.1:18773-58715 GCA_022664845.1 Lepisma saccharinum
GGGCTTGTAAAGTCAACATTATGAGGATGTAAGTGGTGTTTTGTACGGTTGCTATCGATTGCTTACCACAAACCTTTCAAAGCTTGGGGTATACTCAAGAGGATTTGGGGATGACAATCCCACACGGGGAGATCTGGCCGAATCACTGATGCGTTATACTCTTAATTTGTCAATGCAATTTTAAAACAACTTTTGGCTAAGATTCGATATGCTATGGTGGCTGAGGTAGGTTCTGTTAGGTTTCGTTATTTTTGAAAGCATCAAATATGTAAAAGTACAAGGCCATTGAACTGATTACAATGGAACAGAGATCCGAAGATTGCTATTAAAAAATAACCTCTTAAGTGCCCTTCTCACGCCCGCCTCCAGTTTTTTTTTAAAAATATTTCAAGAATAAGAGTACTATGAAAAATGTAAGCGCATGTCCCACTAGAAATTACAAATGATTATGAAATATAATGGCCAGTGATCTCGAAATTTTGTCGATTGATGAGTACTGATGCTTCAATTAAATAATGGTGTCATAATTTTTGAAAACGTATTCATCGAAGGACAAGATCTCGAGATCATTGTTCATTCTAATTTGTAAATTCTAATGCGCTATGCGCTTACATTTTTTATAGTGCTCTTAGTTTTTGAAATATTCAGAAAAACATTAAAAATTGGGATTGGGTGCAAGGAAGGCTCTTAAGAACACAGTTGATAAAATTTCAATAACCCTTTTATTAGTAATTCTACCAGCCCCTGTGGGGGTGTCACCCTCAAATCCTCGAGAATACGCCTATCTTTAATATTTTAGCGATGAAAAAAGATAGAAACGGTGGAGAACTCTACTTACACCCTCTTGACTTTACACCCCCAAACTGAAAAACCTAGCAGAATCCCTGCATTTATATGATATAAATAGTTTATGCTTTTCTATTTTCTCCTCTGAACTTAGCTGCGCTTTCGTGACTTACAACTTCTCGCCCTTACATTGCTCATGTAATTTTAACAAATTTAAGTACTAGTCATTGATTCTGACTATCCTCTCCTCCGTCGGGGAGTCAGCTCCCAAATAATCAAGAACACGCCCAAATTAAAAATTTTTATATTAAAAAATCGGTAGAAACCCTGCAACTCCATGTGAATCCTCCCAATTCTGACTTTACACCTCCCCAAATTGAAACTCCTGATGAAATTCATGTCGATGACACCAAAATAGAAAGCCCGGAGTCTTGAGAAAGTTGGGGAGTTGACTTAAGTTACGACATTTGTATGAAATGAAGAATACTGATAGAACTAGTGGGATAACGTAGATTCTGGGGTCTCAGCAAAATTCCAGTGGAAGAAACCATTAGCGTAACGTTTAATTTCAAACACAAACTACTCTCAGATATTATTATGGTACATTTTTCTTCACTTCTCAAATTCTGAATCTTTCCTTCCGCAATAAGAACACTCTGGTACTCAATTGAGGCCGAGTGCGCTTGAGAGCGCCAGACATGGGGAAAGTCAACAGCGTCCTGGCCAAGCTCGCTCCAAAGATACCGCAAGCACGTGTCTGTACACCTTATGATTCATTGTATATAATTTTGTTTGAAGGGTGAAGGCTTGGCAACACTGACAACGGAGTGTTTGGGCACAAGGAACAGTTTTTCCCTGGTTTTGTTTCTCTATTGCGTCGAATAATATTAATGGTGAATTTGACGTAGTTACGTCTAACGTAATAGAAGAAATTTGAAAAATGAATTTTATAGACAACATGATGCTGGGATGCCCTGGTGCTAGTTCTCTATTGTGACGGGTTTTCAACGCCTCCGTGCTAGTAATTTTCAGGAGTCAGTTGAATGTTGTGCAATTCAGCAACATCAAACTATGACTCCTGAAAATGACTAACACGGAGCCGGTAAAAATCCGTCACTCAGACCCAGGGCATTCCATCACCATGAAAGACCTTTAAATCTTCGTTAAGTAATAAAAGGAAGGACAAAGGCTGACTCCACCTTCCCCTGGGGATGTCTAGCTGGGCGATTTGTGATATCCTTGCGACATCCCATAATATTCACCGGACGTCCCATCGCCATGGCCACATGACATTTCACGGCCACCTGATTAACACGTATAGGACGTTCTGTGGATATCATGGGATGTCGCATGGAAATCGCAAATATCATGTAGTACTCTTGGGTAGCACCAGTAGACACAGATTGTAGCGGTGACGCCAGTAGTTTCAGCGATGGTGCTTTTTATACCAAATTTTTGTAATGAAAGAAATAGTTAAAATTTAGATTTTTACTATATACTTAGTCAACATGTAGTACTCGTGGGTAGCACCAGTTGACACATTTTGGTAGCGGTGGCGCCAGTAGTTTCGGCGGTGGCGCTGTTATACCAAATTTTTCGTTGTTTTTGGTACGAAAGAAATAGTGAAAATTGATATATTTACTTCATACTTGGTCAACATGTAGTACTCGTGGGTAGCACCAGTTGACACATTTTGGTAGCGGTGGCGCCATTAGTTTCGGCGGTGGCGCCAAAAATGTGCTGGTCAGCAAATTAGACATACCCGCATTATTGCGCGACTCACTTGTTTGCGAGTAGCGTGAGCAGCAGCAGCTCCATGTATGGGAAGCTACGACAAACGCGTTTTGTATGTTTTCAGTTTGAACGATATTGAACATAAGGCTACCACAAGGATAAGGACAGAAGTTTGTAATAAACAGCGATTTAGACAGATCACTGTTAATTGAAAACGAGGCAGTTTGTAAATCATGTTTTATGAAAATTTTCTGTGAAACAAAGCCCTTTATTGAAACAGTTATTCAAAAGAAGAGATCACCATTGTCAGAAATTCTAGAGCAATTCATCAGAGGGAAATATCCAGCAGCTTCTAAATTGCCCGATCATAAAATATCTGGTGTAGTAAAAAGTAATCCATTATTTTGCCAATAGATGGCTTCAGTGATCTGTAGCTCGCGTTGTATAAGTCTGATCGGGTTCAACGAGATGGCGTTCAAACGATGAGATTGCGTACTACAAACACTGTTCAGATAGTTGTGATGATTTGACTCAGTGTTGTGTGAGCGCGCGTCAAAATGGACACTAGCAAAGAGAAAATACGCTATATTTTACAGTTTTCTTCGATAAAGGCGAAAACGCAAGCCAGGCGGCTGCAAATGTGAATAGTGTTTATGGTCCTGATGCTGTAACAGCCAATCACGCGCAATTTTGGTTTCGTCGATTCCGTGCCGGTAATTTTGACGTCAAAGATGTACCACGCACTGGGAGGGCAAGTGTCGAAAATGTCGATAAAATCATGGACATTGTCGCGTCCGATCGTCAAAGCACTGTTTCGATTGCCCAAGAGCTAAACATTGCACAAAAAACCGTGTGGAACCATTTGCATAAGGCTGGATACACAAAGAAGCTTGATGTATGGGTGCCACACGAGTTAACACAAAAAACCTCATGGACCGAATTTCCATCTGCGAATCGCTGCTGAATCGCAACAAAAGCGACCCATTTCTGAAGCGGTTGGTGACTGGTGATGAAAAGTGGACCACTTACAACAACGTCACGCGAAAACGGTCGTGGTCGAAGCGCGGTGCGCCGGCGCAAACGGTGCCCAAGCCAGGATTGACGGCCAGGAAGGTTTTGCTGTGTGTTTGGTGGGATTGGCAGGGAATTATCTACTATGAGCTGCTCCCCTACGGCCAAACCCTTAACTCGGAACTATATTGTCAACAATTGGACCGTCTGAAGGCAGCAATCGCCCAGAAGCGGCCAGCTTTGGCCAATAGGAGAGGCATTGTGTTCCACGATGACAACGCCAGGCCACACACATCGATAGTGACTCGCCAGAAGCTCCGGGAGCTTGGTTGGGAAGTTTTTAAGCATCCACCTTATAGTCCGGACCTGGTACCGAGTGATTACCATCTGTTCCTGTCCATGGCGAACACGTTTGCTGGTGAAAAATTCGCGTCAAGAGAGGCTTGTGAAAATCGACTGTCTCAATTTTTTGCCAATAGGGACAAGGGCTTCTATGAGAGAGGCATCATGATATTACCTTCCAAATGGCAACACGTTATCGAACAAAACGGCGTATATGTGACCTAAATCGGATCATTCTAACTATGGTAAGTCAAGTCGGAAGACAATGACAGAATAAAGAAAGAATGAGATGAGCACACTGAAAAAGCAGATTTGGCATACGAAGATAAAAAGAGAGACAAGAAAATTTGAAAAAGTAATTCAGATACTTTAGTCATCACTTTCGACTTGGAACAATGTCTCCCGACACCACTTGTTACAAACTCCATTGCGTTCTACAAGAGACAGCTGTGGACTTACAATTTAACTGTACACGATTGTAAAACACAGTAAGCCCATTGTTTTATGTGGCATGAGGTCCAGGCAGGAAGAGGAGCCAACGAAATAGCTTTCTTTTGTCTACAAGTATTTAATCGAACTAGAATCTAATGTACACCATGTAATAATGTACTCTGATTCTTGACAAAAATCGTCATATCGCTGTAATGTGCGAGGTCGCAATGCAGAACAATCAAGATATCTCTTCCATCGACCATAAATTCTTAATTCTTGGTCACACTCATATGGAATGTGATAGTGAATCACAGCTTAATTGAAAAGAAGAAGAAGAAGTATGTACTTCCAATACATCATCCTCATGATTGGGCGCAATTAGTTCGTGCTACAGGCAGGAAAACGCCATTTCTTGTTACAGAAATGACAAATGCAGATTTTCTTGACTTCTCGTCACTACTTAAACAGGATTTAATTTTACGGAAGGCTGACAGGGAAGGAGAACAAATTTTTTTGGAGAGAAATTCAATGGCTTCATTTTGAGAAGGAGAATCATGACAATTTTTTTTTTCTTTAAAACATGCCTGAAAAGCGACGAAAATTTCAGAAGTGTCAGCTTCAACAGGAGAGGAAGACAGGCGAGAAAGCTGGTTCCAAATGTTTGATAGAATGGACCACATCCTATATCGGTGGAAAAGAAGAAGGATTTACTTGATCTTTTGCCGTTCATCTCCGAGACGTTTCGGGATTTCTACAGGAACCTAAAAACCAGCACTAATGTTCGCAACACTTTACCTGATGCACTTGAAGATGAAGACATGGAAGAAGATATTGATTAAGTCAAGTGTCACTACGCAGATGTTGTGATGCGTAATGCAGTGTCGTGTGTCCTCCAATCGGTGTCTGCTTATTTTACCATTTTTTTGCATTGTGTATTACCGTAATACAGTTGTGCCTACAGTTGTGCATTAAGTCCTCAACGTTTCTGTGCCTCGTAAAACAGTTATTTCATTTTTTTAATACCGAAGTGTTGGAAACTGCAAGTGCAAGTGTAGTTACATATTCTGTGTAAAACAAGATATTCATTTTCTACTTAAGTGTACCGTGGTTGTGATGTTAAAGTTTTAGTGTATTCTTTTTGTCAAGTTTGTGTATTATGTCAACCAAAGAAGCAGCGAATTTTGCGAGACAAAATGGGACAAACAATGTTAAACAAAACTAATTAGAGCAAATAATTTAGTGGCGTATTTCACTGACGTTAAATATGAAAATGCTCGTAACAGCATAAAACATACAGACTTTTCTATCATATTAGAAAAAAAAACATGCTTTCATATTAAAAATGTTATTGTGGACAATTTTTTATGTGTTAGAAAATACAGCATTTTATTTTATTTTATTTTTTGGTCGCGAAAGATAACATGATTTGTCTTACTTTACACAAAATGTGGGTTACGGAATATAATTTACGTTTTTTGTTTACTTTTATCGCCTTAGTTAAGTGTATACTTTGATAATATAAAGATCTGAAGCCATAAGCATTTCATAGAAATTTTCTGTAAAACACATTTAAACATTTATTAATTGTTCTTGGTTCATAGTCCTGGCGTGTGACGTCATAACTCTGGGGCATCTTCTTGATATTTCTTCCCTTTCTGGTAGGTTAGTGTTTACACGTCTCTTGTACCCGACAACACCAATGTGGCGTTATTCTGATGTTTATTATTATTAATGGCAATTTTTGTTCTTCTATAAGTATTAACAGTCAGTGCTTTCTTTGTTGTTGAATTGTTGTTAAAATCTAAAGAATATCAACTTTTAAGGACCGGACCTACTTGGTACAGTCTTGGTAAAATGAATGGCAAATCTTCGTTTCATGAATCTCTATGATAGCCTGTGACTTTGCGTATAACAGAGGAGCGCGATTGCAACTCGGCCACCTATTGGTTATTTTTCGTACATGGGTTTCATTCGTGTATGAAAATTTTGGACATAAGTGTGTAAAAAATGAGTGGTGTGGTTTGCCTATTCGTTTTTCATATCTTTTAGAAAAGGTTAGAAGAGGTCTCTATTGCTCTGCTTCAGCACATACTAGCTGAAATGTGTGATACCAAGGTTTTGAAATGAATGCAAGGTTTTGATGAACGTTCCTAAGCGACCTATTTTCTATAGGGTATTGCTTTGGTAATTCGGTTTCTTGAACTCTGCTACTGCACATTATTCCCCTGAATAAAATATTCGGTTGGATCATCTGATATTTTTGCTTGGTGCACACCTGTTCTGTTGAGAATAACTAGCTTTTGCATTTTTTAAAATAATTATTTTGTTTTCTTTTTTCTTTTGTTTGTCCCGGTGCATTCTTAATTTTTCTACGCACTTGTTACGTTAGAGTGCGTGTAATAAGCAGCATCGTAAATCACAGCAGTGTGCATTTCCAGATTGTGTTTTTATGAATTATAATAATATGAACATTATTAGACCTCTTGTGTTTTCTTTCATGAGCATTTTTAAGTCGTTTGGCTCAGCAGATGGCAGAGTTTGGTTTGTAGAATTGTCAGAGGACAGGACAACTTGCGTCATCTAAGTTTTATATAGAGAAGTCATATTGACATTTTATAATAGCTATTCCTTTTGTTTTGAATATTGTCACTTATTGAGTTAAGTTTAAGAAGTAGTCATGTTTATCAATATTATCATTGTAATGAACGAACCGGGTCAGTTTTAATCTTGTCCGTTTTTATACTTCTTCCTGGATGTGTATATATATTGGTTTGCATTATTTGTTTAATATCTCAAGGCTCCGAGGGCCTATATGCTGCGGGCGTAATAATTAGAGCATTTTCTTTATATTAATTTGTAAGGGAGTTTTAAGTTCTAATTCTTGTTTAAGTTTGAGCACATTTCACTTCCGAAGCTGAGTCAATGTGGGATACTACGTGTTTTGGAAGTTGAATTTCATTTAACAAGAATGCCTGCTTTTCCTGAAAACGTGTGGTAACCTTAGGAGAGGACTTTGTGTAATAACCATGTTTATAAGTTTTATCTTTCCTCCCCGTCAGAGCTAAAAAAAATATGTTTTGTCCAGAGGAAGTCCAGTGCTAGTTTCTTTGTTCTGGTTTTCCCAATTTTGTGGGGTCAATGTAAAGATCACATCATTATAAGAGTTTTGCCACACCATAATATTTACTTTGTGACATCATGAAGAATGTGGTCAGGTAGTTGGCTGAGTTCTTGTGGAGGTTTTGTTACCCACAACACTCTAAACTATTTTTTTCTATTGCGATGAGGACGTATGTACTGAATTTCTTCCTTCTACTAGTCTGCCTCAGTGTAAGCGGATGTAAGATTTCTGCCTCTTGCCGGACTTGAATCTGGATAGTTTAGTGGTGTACACCTCAAGACACAGAGTTTAATATAGTATAGAAGGCTGTTTTAATCGGCTATTTATTTTATTTTGTCATTCGGAACTTTTCTCACATTGCCAATCCCCACTGCCTCTAACAATTGATTTTTCTTCTATTCTAAAGAGACTGAAAAAATATCTTCGGACATCAGTTTCTGCTGATCGACTCGGCACGTTGATGGCTTGGCTGTGGAGCGGAAAGAAGATAAGAACATTTCTATTGACGATCTTGTTAATAATTGCTCAAATGAAGGGTTGCCCTTTGATATATAAGATCTTTTCATCTGCTGTAAAGAACACTTTTAAAAAGTTAACAATGAATTTTCCTTATTGTTTTATGTCAGATATGAGTGTAACTTGTTTCCATCTATATCATATTAACACCGAGAAGATGAATGTGAATTACGTATTTGCAGGGTTTGAAGTAAAACTAAGCTTGGAAAAAAAGGTGGAATGCGCCAAGCGATTCAAACATGGGAAAGAAAGCCACGATCTAAATGATTCAAGCTATGTATAGGTTATTAGTGGACTATTCGAAAATGTAGTTGTTTTTTTCGATAATATGCTGTTCCAAGGGAGTTATAGTGGCTGATGTTTTACCTTTGTCTACCTCACTCTGTAATTCCATCGGATTATCAGTGTTTTTCCCTAGCGGCACTAAATCAGTTTATTGCATATATTGTATCCTCTAGACAATATAATATGTGTAGCACGTGTTACAAACTGTGAGTAAAATAGGAGGTGAACTATTTCGCATGTCTATTTTTAACGTTAAACATCATGTAATTTTAACAGTTTGCAACAATGCGTTTGGTATTTCGCGTTATGTTTACCATCACTAGAGGATTAATGAATTTCAGCGGATCCGACTAAAATTATCGATGTGTGAAGAAGTTATTTCGATAAACTTCTTAATGTACACAACGGATGACAAACAGAGGAATTTAAAATCTATACCGGAGAACAGTGAATATTCGAACCTAGCAAGATCGAAGTCGAAATGTCGATAAAGAAATTTTAAAATTTCTAATCACCAGGAATATACAATATTCCAACGGGATTAATTAAACTAAGAGGAAAGACAATAATCAAGGAACTGTATAAATTTATCAGTGCTATGTGTAGAAAGGAGGAGCTTCCAAATGAATAGAAAACCACAATAATAATTCCGGGTTATAAAAAAGGGCGATAAATCGGATTATAATAATTACCGCGGAATCTCGTTAATCCTAACATGTTACAAAGTACTGAGTATCATTCTCTTAAGACGCCTAAGTTTATACGTGGATGATATAATTGTAGATCACCAATGTGCAGTAAGAGTTGGACCAGATTTATGCAATGAGACAAACCTTGGAGAAAAATGGGAATAGAACGAAACTGCTCATCAGCTATTAATTGATTTTTAAAAAAGCTTATGATTCTGTCAAAAGTGCAAGGTTATGCAATATCATGGTACGTACGGTTTGGAATTAAAGAAAAAGAAACTGGTTGAGCTAGTGAGGATGTGTCTCAGCGACCCTATAAGCAGAACATGGATAGGTAATAATGTGTGAGATAGTTCCAAGATTCGCAACGGATTGAAACAAGGTAATGCCTTGCCACCACTACTGTTTAACTTTCCTTTAGAATATTCAATTTTAAAAATAAGAGGACAAAAAGGGACTAACGTTGAATGACTTGAATCAACTGTTCGTGTACGCTCATGATGTAGATTTAAAAGGGGACGATATAGATGTACTACAAAGTAACACCGATGTCTTACTAGAAGTTTGCGATGAGATAGGTCTACAGGTAAACATAGAGAAAACAAAATACATTATAACAAGTCGAAATACAGGGATTGACAGAAATAGATACATGACAGTTAAGAATCAGAACATAAACTAAACAAATTTAAATGCCTAGGAACATATGTAACAAGGAAAACGAGGTAACGGAAGAAAACTATCGTTTCTATTCAGTCCAGAAACTCCTAACCTAGCGATTAATATCAAGAAAGTTAAAACTAAAAATATACAGAACAGTTATCCTGTCGCTAATACTTTACGTTTGCGAAAGTTGGAGTACGACCCTAGCAGATGTATACACATTACGAGTGTTTGAAAATAAGGTCTTGAGAAATATATACGGGCCAAAACGGGACGAGAGGACTGGACAATACAGGAGATTGCATAATGAAGAACTTCACGGACAGTACGATTCACTCGATGTTGTAAAAATAATTAAATGGCGACGACTAAGACAGGCAGGCCATGTAGCCCAGATCGGAGAAAAACGAAGACAATATACCATCTTAGTTGGAAAGGTGGATGGAAAGAGACTGCTGGGAAGACTGAGACGACGTTGGGAGGATAATATTGGAAGGGATCTTCGAGAAGTATGTGTTTGTTATAAAAACTGGCTTGATCTTGCCCAGGATAGAATCCTATGGCGATCGTTTGTTACTGCGGAGATGAACTTCCGTGTTCCGTAAGCCATAGAGTAAGTAAGAGGATAGATAAATAGATAGATAGAGATAAATACATTTGCAATGAACAATTAGTGGTTTGAATGAAAAGTTGTAACCAATGGGGAGCGAGCGTATGTTGTCTTGTTCCTCTCTCTCTCCAAATGATGAAGTAGCTACTCTCTCATACATGATATCAGAGAGGAAAATTTGTTCTTCTTCTTTACGGGATACTTAAAATACGTACTAGAGAGAGGAAGACCACGAAAGAAAGAAATCTTTGAAACTCAATACATTCGTGAGTGCTTACCAAGTCTTGACAATAAATGGTTGGCAACACTGATCACTAACGTCTCTCTCTTTTGCCAACAACATTAAGGGATTATAGTGTAATTACTGCTAAAAAGAAAAGAAGACAGCGCATGGGAAAGCCGATGACGGTACAATGGCATTTTCCAGGTAACGACAATAATCGCAACATTGAAGAAAATCCAGGCAGTATCCAAGCAGACGACTAGATGGAGCTCTAAACATAACGAATATGATGAAAATGTTTATTAAGGAGGGAAGGATCTACTCGCTACGGTATAACGCACTTAAATGATGCTATAATACTACGTGTTCCGGAGGAATAGAATCATAAATGTAGCAGGATTTGGTGTGGCATCACTTGCATTATAAAGAATTTTCCAAGCTGTATAGTTCCGAAATATTAATGGGTTCATTTAATCTAGTTAAAATGTGTATAATTTCATACACATAAAGCAGTTTTTCCAAATTTCTCTCATTGACTAACAACAGAAAACACTTTGTTCCAAAGTATAAAGTAAATAATATAATTTTCACTCTAAAGCGTTAGCATGCTGATACATTTTAATTTTGAATTTTATTTATGGTCCTTCGGCATCTAAGGCTCAGACCGGGAATAAGGGAGAGGAAAGGATTCGTAAAGGTGTCAGCCAGGGCCTATGTTGAAGGTGCCATCCCGGCATTTGCCTGGAGTGACGGAGAGAAAACTCTGGAAAAAAACAGTCTGCATAGTCGGCCGCTGGGATCGAACCCACGACCTCCCGAATGCTACGGCAACGCTCTACCACTGGCATGTTGATACATATTTCCTTATTATAATCAGGACAAGGTTATATAATTAACTTTAGTAAAAAAAAATAGTGTTTCATCAGTGTAAAAGTAGCTACAGCACATATAAAACGAAAAAAAATGCATCCTTTATTATTTTGAGAGGCTCACATTTTTAGCTATAGAAGTCCCTTCCGATGTCCCGCGGAAGGAGGCAGGCGGGGGTCAAGTAAACAATTTCAAATGGCAAAGATGGTCGAGTAATATCTCATTCAAAACATGCCGAGAAAAGAAATTCGGTGAAGCTATTTTAAAGTCGCTATCTTGCCCCTATCCAATATGACGGTGTCTCAAAATTTTTGTCCCTAAAGTCACCCCTCCCCTATATAATCGAAATGACGGGAAGTATGAAAAATGCAAATACACGTAGCTTATTATTTTTATTTTATTTATGTGAGTTTCAAATTTCGATCCACTGCCATTTAGTATAAGGGTAAGAAAGAGACTCGAAATTGCTTTGCAATATTTCTTTTCTCGAGACGTTTTCAAGTAGGTCCCCCTTCGCTATTTGAAAGGTTTGACTTGACCCAGCTGAAAATGCTCCACTTAAAATACGTGTTCTTGACTATATTTTCATATTTCCAGTCGTTTCAATAATACTGTTTATGGTAACGGACTACACCCTGTAATATATGTTAAGTTTCTAGGCTAAGTTTGAAAATCCACTTTTAGAGCGTCGCAACTATATGTCACACAAATATCTTAGTTTTTAATTTGTTAAAGTGTTGGGGACATTTTTCGTACCTGACTCTACTACTGAATGTTGGAAAGGATTAAACATTACCTGCTTCTTTCCAAATTTAATTCTGCAGCCAACGATTCATAAGGCTCTGAATTCCGTTCGTGAAGAAATATGGCTTTTGTGTGGCGATGAAATACTGAAAGGCATTTTTTGCACCAGCCGCCCACAGGGGGGATGTATGGCGCGAGTTGCGCCACTTAGAAAAATTTTTTGGGGGATTCTACGCTACTGTCGAACTAGCAATTTTACTGTCGTCTGTCGGAATAGCATTAAAACGCGATTTTGAAAAGCTAATTTTCAAAAATTTCCCGGGGGTGAACCCCCGTACTCCTTGCTTGGGTACTCGATGAATGAAGTACCGCGCAAGTAGCCACCTGAAGTTAGTTACAAATATAAAAATTATATTTTAAAAAACAAAAACATTGAAGTACATACTTCAAATAGTTTTGCAGTCTACTCTATTACCAACTTCTTTGTTCAATGAAAAGCGCAACAATCCCCGCAGAAACTCAGGAATCACTACGTCGATTCCTGTCTGGGACAAAAATATAAACCTTCTAGCAGGAACTTGGCGAACTCACCCTAAAATTGTAGTGAAATTTTAACATTTGTAAACACAAAAATAGCTAAGAACCCTTGAGGGTTGCTCAATTTCTTATTAAACAAATTACTCACTTACTTACTCTATGGCTCACGGAACGCACAAGTAAATCGCCGCTGTAACAAACGTTTGTCATAGAATTCTATTCTGGACAAGATCAAGCCAGAACTTATAAAATAAATATTGTTCAAAAAGTTTTTTTTCACCCTGCCTGAAACAAATAGTAAACGGTGAAGAGAAAAAAACCTGAAAGGACCTGCCACTTAGGCGAAACTCTAATACTAGACAAAAAAAGATATCAGGTTTACCCCTTCCTATACCACTTCTGTGGTTATCCTCAGCACAAAATGATACGAGCACAATCTATTCCATTGAATCTTAAGCATTCATGAATTATTCGTGGAATATTCCCGAATACTTCTGTTTTAGAGACAAAACACTAATGAACAACAATTACAAAGAATATAACAAAACCGCTCTGTTAGGATACTTTAAGCTTACGTTGTGTGTCCCTGAGCATACTAAACACCAATGTTGAGTCTTTTTCCAGAACTGAACTTCTAAAAAAATGTACAGAAAAAGGGGCCCACTATCACCCATGTCAAACTTATTACAAAAAGTTACATATTAAAATGATAACACATATATTAGCCACTACTGTGGACTACGCTTCTGCTTAATTACACGCGCTCAAATACTACTGGTGCATAGTTAAACATAAAACCGAGTCCAACCCAAAAAGTAAAATGCAACCACAAAATACTGCAAGCCACATTGGTTCAAGATGACAGTTGCGCACCTGGAAAGATTATCAAATGATGAAACCGAATATATTTTTCGGGAGATGAAAATGTCCAGTAGCAAATTTGTGTATGAAACTCACATATACTACACTCTCTAAAAATTATTTAAGCCCCTTAGGAATGACTACCAAGCTAGTACATTTGTGATGTACATAAAGCCTCAAACACTCGAAGCTAAACATAGCAGCATAATATTGCTGCAAAAAACAAACAGATTTCACCAAACAAACAACTTAGTACCCAAAACTTAATAAAAATATGTATTACAAAAAATGAAACAAGGGAAATGCCCTAAACGTTTACCTACAAACACGGAGAAAACAAATACTCTCATAATGAAATCTCTGTAAGGAAACTCAGTCAATCCACATACATAACGGCGAAGTTCGTTTAAGAGGACATAATACTCACATATGAATTCAGAAAGATCCAAATAACAAAGATATGAAAGAAAAACTTATCTCGATTAATTAACATAATATTCGATTTTTTTGAGAGACAGGTGAACAAACGCCACACTTCGAAATCCAAAATAAAGTTCCTGGAAGCACCTAAACCTAAAAAATAACATATAAAAGTTAGCAGCTACGAGCTACTAGGGGTTGATAACTATTCATGAAACCTGGAGCCCTTTTCAGCTTGAAAAGTTACATAAATGGCTCCCACTGAATATACCACACATATCAGCCCAAATATTAGACTTTCTGGCCTCTACGCGCAAGTTAAGGGAAGTGCCTATTGAATTCCAGGGCTTCGGGCTTCGATCCCTAATGATCATAAAATAATAAGAACCCAAACTGTATATGCGGGCTGCGGTGGCTCCGAGGTTCTGGGCTTCAAACCCCATTGCAAGAATTATATCATTTCAGTAAAGGTATAGCTAAACTTAAAATATTTTATTTAGATATCCCTATTGTTTACTCATTTCACAGGTACATAATAGCTGTAAGGTGTGCTGTGCTAAGGTATCGTAATAGTTACTGTAGTAATTCGACAGTCTTCGATAGATCCAGGATCCAGCTGTGTAATTTTAAGAGAACAGTATTAAATTTATTTTTCCGTTTCTTCTTAATTTAAAATTTTGAAGTCTCAAGTTATTCTAAAATAATATGAAATTTTTCAACTCTCATTTTTTTTTACTATTTAACATTTTTTATAAACATGTTTTCCTACAAAATAAATTTTCACAGCCTTAAGCTTTTCTATTTTGTAGTATTGTACTAAAATTTTAAAAAAGTTCCCCCTAAATAAGCACAATACTTTGCTTATTATTTTAGAGTCTGCGTAGCATCAAAACACCATTTTGAGAAACTCATTTTCAAAAATTTTCCGCTGCAGATTCTGGAACCTGTTCAACTGGGAGGTATCCGCCGGTTGGACATTGTATCAAATTTAAGTTCTGGGTAATAGTCTTAAGGGGGGAAGAGATTGTTGTTTTTTGGGGGGGAATGCGCCATCAGCTTTGGGGGGGATGCTCACCCCTGTTCTGCACGATTTCTGATTTTAAACATCTTGTCCTTCAGGTAGAGGATTTTGACAGAGGATATTAGTTACAGGGGAAGGAAGGTTGGAACTTCTCTGGCATTTCGTTTTGTTTCCGTAACTTGCCTGTTTTTGTAGCGACGGAAAACATTTCTTTCTTACAAAATATCTACAAAAACAATTCTTTTATACGCACATATTCCATCTGACAGTGTTGGAACGTGAAATTGTGTTATAAGGACTTTTATTTTTTCAATTTTGATCAAGTACTACTGATTTTCTCGTGTCACATGACTGTATCAGTGCTGCCAAGTGAGAACTATAGTTAATGTTACCGGTATGTTTGATCCATGTCTGAAATTAGACACCATAGCAAACAGACTCACTCGTCCACTTATACAAATATGAATTACATTTTCAGTACTATCTCAGTTTCTTACGTTTGTCATCGCAGTGTGGCCTGTTGAATTATATATTAATCCTTGATTTATTAGCAGCGACGCCGCCATAGTAAAAATGCGAAGGCTACTATTGAAAAAGTCAGGGTATTAACTTAAGTTTATGACGTATGTTTAAAATAAAGAATACTGTTAAAACTGAGGGACTACAAGTAGGGCTTAGATGGATTTTCATGGATTCAGGTCCCCGCAGCCTTCCTGTAACGCTGTACCTAGTTACGAGATACTGAAATAGACATAATAAAACAGAACATTCTAGAAATCCTTCCTACTTAGTTCGGTGACAAATAACACCCTATGTAAACATATAATCATGTGTTAAGTGGTCCGGGGAACATTGAAGTTGTAGTATAATTCTTACCTCAATTCACTCAGCTTCTATTTCGTAATTTATAGCACGTGGTGTTTACTGTGGTTTGTTGAACAGATGACTCTTCATATTAATTGGCAACGGCTGCTTCTTACACTACCGAGGGTGCATTTGGACAATGTCTTCAACGGTAATGGTTTCGCCAAGGGGAAGGATGCTATCCACGGTCCACCACACAAACAACAAAATCTTTTGTGGCGTCAACTTTCCTCTGGGAAAGTGTTTGGCGGTTTCACCAACGTCCACCCAGTATCAAAGTTGCTTTTGATGATCACACAGGAGCGCGTACCTTTAGTATGCAACGCGATTGTAATCCCAGGTTGCTGTGCAACCTAACTCGAATTAGAACCCACTAATTGTTTTTGATTTCACGTTAAAGGTATATCTTGTACTTACAGGCTATAAGTGTTCAATTAGGACAAAAAGTACTACTCGGAGGGACAGAAAAAGTTTGATATGATGAGCTCGAGCCTAGGTGTACAGTTAGGCAAAATCTGTAGCAAACGTCCACGAAAAATTTAGGTAAAGCACGGGTCAAAATAATTATTTTATGTAAACCCCTTGCTTATACGCATAAAAGTATATCTCCAATTTGGAGAAGAAATTTTTTTTGAGGGGCTGCTCCATTCTAGTGCTTGCCCGACTGCTGCCTTCAGGTGGCTTAAAATAATAATAATAATAAAAAAAATGAAGTTCAAAGAAGTTGCAATAAAAGAGGAAGCACGTTTTCAAATATTTTAAGTTTATTTTCGAATATCTCATTCTTTTGTAACAATTCACTGTATTTTTGTAACAAAACTTTTGCCTTTTGCTACACAAATGTTTCCACTTGAAAATCTTTTCCGTCTGCGTGGCTCTTTTGTTTTACTGCCATGACGTCAAACGGTCTACCAGACACCAACCCGCATCTTCTTCACAGAAATGTGGTTTTGTGGTCCTTTAGAAGTTCCTATTGAATTTCCAAACGTGGAAGTAGGCCAATGGTACTGAAGAACGTGGAATTAAACTTTACATACTATCCCCCTTTCTCTATGAAAGAAGAGTAGTTTCTGTCGACAACTTCAAAGCCACCAACAAAAAGGTTTTTTCTTACTGAAAACTAATAGCTTCAATTGATCCTTCTGTGTTCAACTAGTTTTGGAGAGGAATTTGTGTGATTTCTTGTTACATTCAGAACAAGGTCAACACATTTATTTGCTTCTACGTAGAACCTCGAAGAGCAAGGTTATATTAATCGCCTTATAAATGCCTTATTAGAGGTTCTTGTGTCTGCAGAAGTGCGGTTTCAACAGAGATCAAATAAACTGAATGCGTTTGAAAGTGTTAACTCACGGACGATTAATGCCTTCGTGAATGATTTAGAGAATATGAAATAACAATACCAGGAAGCTTTAGACATCTACAAGAGCGACCTTTTCGGAGAAATATCAACCACACAAAACACACTGCTACATCCAAATTTACAAACAAGTTATAGATCAATTCCTAGAATCACGAAAACACATTCCTAAATTTCTTCTCCTTTCTTTTTTAGAGGCTACGCTAGAACGTAGTTCATAATTAAATACTATTTTCAGATCGCTCGCTTTAGTATTACTCTTCGTATAGCTAATAAAATTTCATATAAGGGGTTGTCAAATGAAACTTGGCAGGAACTTTAATGGGCAAGCAATGTAATGATTACCATGATTAGAAACACACAAGCTACAATAGATAGATATTGCCCCATGTTTTGCTTCTAGAAGCGGATGGGCTGTTTATTGGGCAGTGCGTGCCAGTGTCTGTGTGAGTGATAGAGGCTTTAAAGGAAAACAACGTAATGAGATCCCTGAAGGTCTGATGGCGCAAACATTCACCGCATAATGAAAGATGCTTATGATAAGCATTGTTTAAGTGCTTCTGTCGCTAGAAACTAAGTGTCAATGTTTTGAAACGGCCGGGCTGTGTTACAGGATAACCCACGACCAGATCAAGCTCATGTCTTCATCACAAGACAAATAGATCACATATCAATAGCAGCTTTGTCTGCACTGTAGTGTTCATAGTTCACGATCAGTGGGTTCCACGAATCCTTAAGGAACAAAACGTGGAATGTGTGCCGTTCTGTCAACAGTATCTGGACCGATGGGGGGTTACTGTTTCCTGTTCCGTATTCTGACAAAGAGGTGAGATTTTCTGCCATTACTATGACCCTCAAAGACACAATGTCAGTATGCAGTGAAAACATGTAAAATAACCACCATTCAAGAAGAAGATTCAGCAGGGACGTGCAAGTAAGATGACAATGATGCTATTCTACTCAACCACTGAGCTGGCTTACATAATTCTTGAAGTAAAATGCGACCACCTATGTCCGTCGCTACAACATTCTTGCACATGAAGTCTAAGAGGAGTGTTTTTTTCTAACGGGTATCATTGTTTTCTTTCACAAGAACGCTAGTCACTACATAAACAAAAGTACGCAAGCTACACTCCGAAAATTGCGTCGAAAGGTTCTGACCTATCCAACCCACATCGCTGATGAGTCACCATACGATTTGCATGTTCGGCAAAGCTAACTGGCAAGATATGTAATATATTCGTAACGTGTTAAGTTGCATAGTACAAATTTTGAATTAAAAAAAATAAACTTCCAGATTTGCATTACCAAGCTCAGAAACCTTTATTATGGTAACTTATATAATTCTTGTTGTTAGTACAAATTATAGTTGTATACAGATAATTTAACTATCTAATCGCTGTTAGAACCATGAATAACCGCTGTCAAGAAATGCTACTCGAAAATTATTTTTTTATTTCATTAGTTTCCTGCAGTTCGATGTATAGTTTAGTGAATAAAGACAACGATTATCAAAATTTTAGTATTACAGAAGCACAAACGATAGTTTTTCTTGATTCCTGACAACTTGTCCTTAACAGGTGTTTTCATTTGTGTTGTACTGCTTCGAAAAAGTTCTTCAGTTCTGAGAACTAGGAACCTTCCGAGGACATCAAGGTGAAAATTCTTATAAATTAATTGTATTCCAAATTTTCTTTCCTGCTATTATGACCGTTACAGAAGTTACCAATTATAAATTTTCTTGTTTATTACGTAGACGAAGGATTGAGTGATAATTGAGAATGTAATTTTATTCAGATACAACTGCTGCTGTCATCTACAATTAGTTCAGATAGTATCCACAAGAATCAATTCAAAGATTAAGTTTATCTCCGCATCTGTATTTTCTATTTGAATAGACAATATTTGATGTTTCTAACTGGACAATTTGAATCCTCATTTTGGTAAAGAACTTTAACTAGCATAATGTTTAGAAAGTAATGTTGACAAGAGAGAAACGTGTACTAGTGTTAAGTGCTTTCACAGTTTCCAATGCTTGGAAACATCATGAGGCTCGATATTGATCTTTGCTATACAAATACTCAAATAAGTTAACAGAGCATTTTCATTGTTTGGTTATTTACCACTCTCTTGTGTCGGAGTATGCTAAAAGCGAATTGTAAAGTGGAGCGCTTTGATCAACATATTCACAAAATACTGAAATCATACAATGTTTAAAGAATAAATATAATACTACACTAAACCATTGGATAGTCGTTTGTCCAAGATTTAGAGTGAGAACAATGAAGCAGTAGGTAATAATTATTGATATTAGAATAAAGATTCTTATGTTAATTTTACATGTAGAGATAGGACAACTTCTGTAAAAGTTATAATTAAAATTTAATAACTCCACGAACAACATTATAGCCAAAAAGAACTAAATTTAATAGGAGACAAAAATTTGTTTAATGCTTATTTACAGATTAATTTGGAATAAAATCTTCCTTTTCTGTTATGGGAAAAACTATATCGTTGGTAATTCTGCTGGGATTTTAAAAGTTACAGCGTGGATTACAACATTATTGTTGATATACCAAACAGACTAAATAAAGATTCTGACCTATTTCACCACCATTGTTTTTTTTAGAAAAAAAAAACAATAAGCAAAACCATCGATATTATATTACCAAAGAATTCTAGAAATCACAGTAACTATTTGTATTGATTGGTTGCTAGAGAGATTGATTGAAAACTATTAATCTGAAAGTTGATATCAAAATATAGTGTAAATATTCACAATGAAGAACTTAAATATCTCTGTGATCAACTGTCATTTTTTATATTCCAAGTGGTATTGAAAAAACGAAATGTTTTATGCAAAAAATCCCAAAATAAACATAGATAATTTATAGAACTCTGAAATTAATTCTTACCAAGATTAACGTATTACTAAAAGTGTTTTAATTCTGAAACACTAAAAGCTGGTATTGTCTGTTGTTTATTGGATTTAATAAATACAGACTACATAATAGGGTACCAGCTGATCGATAGGATATGTTTCTAAACTACAAGCACGTTTAGGTATTAAATAGCACTTGTTTCTAAAAAAAAAAAAGTCCTGAGCATTGCAATGTGATAATTTTAAAATAAACAAATAGTCCTGCTAAAAGCTGAAGCTAACCTAGCTAACAATAATAAATTGTTACAATGTTGTTCTATTTAGCATAATTTTGGTTACTTTTATAGATAATGTTTGGGTTGTCACTCTTTTGGAAGGCTTAGATATACTTTCATTCACGATTCACTTACATTTATTTTACGTCTTCTATCCCTATTTAAATTTCTTCAACACAGACGACGTCAAATGAACAACTAGACATTCAGCCATTATTGCTTCATGTTACAACGTTGTTCTTCCAAGTACATTTCACAGAACAGGAAGTACTACTGCCATCTGTTGAGAAAAGCGCAAACTAATACCGTATTACCGATGCTCCCCCAGTAGCAAAGTTAATGGACCGATATCGATCTACTCGTACATGAGATTTCTTTGCTGGTAGACATCGATGTCGATTGAGGTAGAATGGCATTTGTCGACATAGGCCCAGATGTGGACAACGATATTAATCAACATCGGTGTGAGTCCCATGAGAATCCTACCAGATCAACGTTGGTCCCACGTTAGTCCATGTCGACGCATCTAGATCCTCCTCTTGCCAACATCGTCCTTCTTGCTCGATGGCTGACCAACGCCGTTTTATGTGGGTCAATCCACCCACAACGTTGTTCTAGCTCCTTGGCTGACGGGTGTTGATCTGCGTGGTATACATTTCGATCCTATGGATACCATTTCGATCTACATGGTATCCTATACCGACATGAGTCATAGATGCATAAGCAATGAAATGAATTCAAATTCAACGACAGGGAAATTGTTTTGACCAGACTTGTGTCGGTTTTGTTTATAAAACATATGGCCTCCCTAACCCTTATGCACTATGTATGAGGTGTTATTTTCTACATCAACAATGGATTATAGGCCCTATTATTTCTCGCATACAATATATGGAAAATGTTCCCCCCAGTACATGGTGTACAAAGGTTTGCGATAACCGTTTGGTTGAGTCTAGTAAACTATTGCCGACATCGTTCGTGCAAACAGACTACATTGCTCCCTCAAGCTATCACTGAAGATTACATATTTGTATTTTACGCAATTATTCTAGTAACGAACTTAAACGTTACATAAAAACGGAGCACTAAACCCAGTGCACACCTTCAATAATATCCTTCTCAGTTGTATCATACAAAGCAGGCAGTAGAAACAAAACATTCAACTGCCACCTTCTCTTTCCGGCTTATTGTGTTAACTATTAAAACGACGAACATCGACAAACAGCTGAATCATCTGCAGCGCAACATTTTATATAAAGTGAATGGGAATTGGATAGCTTCAACACATATATATGAAGTGTTGCCTACCCTCCGGGCGTTGAGAACAAAATTTCGAAAACTTTGAAGTCCGGTAACTCGTGTAAAGCAAAACTCCGAAATATAGTACTACTGGAGTGCTCATTGCAACACATCATCAATGTACTGTGGAAGTTTCATGCTGATTTTCGTGTCCTACCGTAGACAGTTTCCTTGTAAGTAAATTTCATCAATTTGTGTTCTGTTATAATCATGATATTTTTTTAAAAAAAATAACATAGTTTATTATAATTGGATGGTCTAATGGCGAAACGAATCAAGTCAGGTTTTCGAAAATATCATATTATGTTATGATTGTGATTAGGAGTAATATTATCATATTTTAAAGCACACAAAATTCAACCATTGAAGTTGCACATTGATGGTCTTCTATTGAATATAATACATTTGCTGTATGTCGACGCTCTAATTTATCCCATCCCCTAGGTACATGAGATTTAAGTCTGGTATATGTACAGATCAATCCATTTTATCAAACCTCTTCTCGTAATCTATTATATCCAGTGCCGGATCTAGAAATTTTTCTATGAGGGGCAAAGTTAAATCTTGCTGTTCATTCCACTGCCCTTTTGCCGCCCCTTCCATCGTTTTTAGCCAAATAACGCGACCGACCGAGGCGAAGGCACGATTTTGAATTTTAGAGATGAATGTGTGTTGTATGGAATAACAAAAAATGTCTTAATGCGCCGGTATTGAAATTTGGAACACGTTTGCGTCAATTTCAATTTAATTTTACTTTCTTTTTTTGAGCTTGTATTGTTTATTTTTAGCTATTTGCCGCCCCCTAAACGTGCCGTCCGGGGCGCTTGCTCCCTTTTGACCCCTAGATCCGACACTGATTGTATCTAGCGCCCTCGCTTTGTAAATCCGTGCTCTGTTGTGCTGAGATATGAAAGAGCCATGAGTTCTTGCAGTGTATAGAAAGCATAGGGAACACGACAAAATGTCACAAATTTCAATTTTTCAGCAATATCCTGGTTAAACACGGTTAAACCCTCCATGAGGTGCATGTTACCATTACTACAGTCTGAAGTAGCTTCGTTTTTCATTACTTCTGTCGACATTAGAAATTCACAGGACCAATATGTGATTTTTAAACTTCTGCTCGTCCACGTATCGTCGAAAACATCGTGGATTTCGGGGCGGGAATGTGTTAGCACGCAGTTTGGAATCCCGCGGCCGACCATCGTGAGGTTTATCCAGTGTTTTCTTCAGCTTCACCAACCGACTACCACAATGCCTTACGTAAGGCCTCAGCCATTACAATCCACATGCTTTCCCATACAATATCCTGGCCTCAGCCTAAAGACCATAACTCAATTCAATTTGTTCATAAAAGTCAATTCTCCTATGTTTTCGACAAGGTCCATTTTGAAACACTGGCCCTTGTTGCAATATACAGGAAAGTGGGGGAATCGCGCCAAGGTAGGTAATGCCGCCTATCAAATTACCCTGAAAGTATAAAATGTGGAATCAACGCTTATAGTGTCATATCCTAGAGCTGTGAGTGGGCATTCAACAGGGAAAGACATTCACGCTCTTTCCGGTCTCTTATGTGGAGGGAACTATTTTGAGTTACTGCGTTATAATTGGAATATGATCTTGTTGTCAAAGTAAGTATAGTAATAGCTATTTTCTATATTACATACTCTTGTGGTTGAAAGTACTGATATCGAGAGAGTCGAATGTTTATTAATTTCTTCCCACTTCTAAAAAGTTTAAGATGAAAACGGTAAATTGTCAGCAATATGAAAGAGGGGTAATGGCGCCCACTGCGAGCGACATTTCCCCAAGGCAGTCGACAATGCCTAACAGTGTACACAAACGTACTCTTTCCTTTTTTTCTTTACTTTTGATAATCTAAGTAGTCATTACACTGAGCCAAAAAACAAGTAAATATAAAGATTTAATAGTAAATATTTAACATCCAATAATTACGCACCATGGAGGCTACTTGAAGTCTCAGCGTTAAAAGTACAATTACCACATTGTTGTACACACAATATTTGCCTCTAATTCCTGTAAATGACCTAAATAATTAGTTATACTTTTTCAAAAATGTTACTTCTTTATGTATAATGTGCAAGGATCGTAATTTGCGTAGTAGATATCTTCGTTGTATTTGTTAACTAGACTATGCACTACAAAACTATGTTTAATTTATTGCAAAAGGATACAAAAGTACGGAGATATTAGAAGTTTTCCTTAAAACACGTTCGCTGCTGAGGACGCCAATTGGCGTCCAGTACTGGATTCCGCATATGCGCCGGACGCCAAATAGTGCCTTTCGCTGCAACTGATTTATTTTCCCGCCAATGCCTGGAGGTGCACACCAGCGCGCTCACGCGTCGCACAACGATAACCAAGGAGTTACTCTATTTTGCGGTGTTGTTCGTTTTGGCCTACCACGCTTCAGAATTAGAGGTATTAGTGAAAATAACAATACTTGTTTTTGAATTACGTATTACATATTGTAGTGTGTTTGTATAAAGAATTTAGTTCTTGGTGCTTACGAGATAAGTGGACAAGGCAATAGAAATCTGAATCGACACTGAGACCCGGAGAAGCAGTTGTGAACGATTTCTGTAGAAATTCTGAACAATTATATTAGTTTCAGGCCATAGAATTAGAAATAATGGTGGACGCCAATTGGCGTCCGCAGCACATGGGGTGAAAATGTGATAGCATATGCTGAGGACGCCATTTGGCGTCCACACAAAAATTGCGCAATAAACACATGTATTCGATGTAAAACAGTTATACTCTTATAACATAAAGCAAAACAAACAATATACATCAATATTTTATTTTAGCATATCCGATGACCCATGCAACCAAGCTCAGCAGTCAACGTGTTAAGTGGGCGGCAATCTCCCACTTTCCTCTATGTCTGGCGATTATGACGAACCATATTAATATCGAACCACTATATAATAATAATATTATTATTAAGGCTGTAGATCACCCCCGCCATCTTGGTACGCACTTTCCATTGATTAACATGGGAATTGTTTTACTCGTTTTATACTTTTCAGGAGTATAGTTTTAACTTCTGTTTTCGCACAGTTTATCGTCATGTTCTCTTTTACTCATGCTACTTTATAGAAATGCAATATTTTACACACGAACAGTATAATTTCCCGTTAACATATTGTGATTTATATAGCAAACTATTAATAATACATTATAATTATATATTTGGAGAAACTTCACAAACCAAAACTATACAAGAGTCAAAATAACCACCAAGACAAATTTTGTGAAAGCAGAACTTAAATATTCTACATCCGAGAGGCATAAAATGAGTAAAACAATTCCCGTGTAAATCAATGGAAGGTGCGTACCAAGATGGCGGGGGTGATCTACAGCGTTAATATCTATATATTAATAATAATATTATTTAATTTAATAATATTTTCTATTATCCTAGTTTATTTATATTGTCTTCAGAAAGTTGGGAAGTTACCTCGATGTTCATGTTTATCTGTGTGCCTTCTTGGGTCTCCTGTCAATATTGCTTAAATTCCTTGTCATTGGTTGCTGGTGTGTATCGAAAGATTTTATTAATATTCTGTAGTAAGTAATGGTTAGGGAATATGTTAACATTAAGAAAAGATGAGACAAGATCATTAGAGTAAGCTCAAAGTAGTTTCGAAACGTAATTTAAAACGTAGAGAAATACGATAACGAATCAGAACAGTAATTTTAATAATTATTGATTTTGTCACTGTATCCGTGGTGTAGACCTAGCTAGCAAGGACGCCGATTTCTCTGTAATTTTGGGGGGGGGGGGGAATTTAGATATTTTGTGTTGCCAGATAAGCGTCTAAGAAGGCATATATAATAAGAATCCAATTCAGATTTTGCTAAATATTGTGTATTCATAAAAAACACATATAATAGTATACATATAGTCATTATGAAGGCTTCCCCAGGCCCAGTTATTACAGAATTTAACAATGTTTGTATAAGGTTAAAAATTCACTAAACCATATTATGTTCTAATTAATAAGAACAAAGTTTCTGCTGTTACTAGAAAATAAACTTAGGAAATAACAGGAACTGATGTTAGTCTATGCAGTGGAATTATTCAGCTTTTCCAAATGTTTTCTTTCTGTCCGGCTCACCCTTCCGCCGCGCTACTGCTTTATTGGACAAATATTGTTTTTCTTCTTTTAATTCTCGGTTCTCGACTTGGACAGGCAGGGTTCAAGAAGCTTCTGTATCGCCTACAGTGAGAAAAATATATTTGGAAAAGTTCAACAAAGAGAAAAAGCAGACTTATCACACGAAAAACGTGGCCCATTTCGAAATCACTTGCATGTTTATGATAATTTGTATACCTTAGATAGAATGGTATAGAAATAACTAGTACTCGATACACCTGTAAGGTAACAAGCAACGAGAGAGCGATAACTATGTAAATTCATGGCAAAAAATGTATTTGGACAACCCCATACTACTCTCGAAAGATATGTTTAAGGTACCCTATTGTGTACAAAAGCACTCTGTGTGGTGTATTGAAGCAATCCACACTGTACCAGGCATAAAGAAGCACCATGGGGAACAAAGTGAGTTGTACAACATTGGAACTGCTCAATTTAATTTCAAATTACGTACGGAAGATAAAAGGTACTAAGACATAGCCAAGCTTGTTGGAAAGCCATATTATACTGTTGGATACACCATGAAGAAACATCAAACAGAATAATTATTGGGGATTCGTTCTGGTCAACTAAGGAAACTAACTGCCCGGAATGAAACCTACATTCTTCATTCTATGAACAAAACTCAAAGAATTAGTGATAAAGATTTGGCTACTTCACTTGCCTAGGATATGCAGGTTAATGTTACAGCTGTGTAGATGTGAACAAGAAAAACTAGGATTCAGAAGATGTGTAGCCAGAAACAAAACACATATATCAGAAGAAAGCAGAAGGAAGAACTAACTTTCAAAAAAAAAAAAAAAAAAATCGATATGAGTGCCTGGAATTTCGGAAAAGGTTTTTTTCTAGGATGAGACGAAGATAAACTTATATTGTAGTGATGGATATCTGGACGTGTGGTGAAAGAAGAATGAAGCTTTTAGAAAGCAGAACATTGCTTCAACTGGTAAAAATGTTGGAGGGTCTGTTATGATTTGGGGTTGTGTAATTACTAATGGAGTGGCCAGTATTTATACCCTGGATAAACATCTAAATACCATTTGTTTTAATGAATTTTGGATTGTTTGAGGTGTAACTTTAACTTACATATCCTAGGCGAGTGAAGTAGTCAAATCTTTTGCACTAATCCTTTGAGTTTTGTTCACTTAATTAAGAATGTAGGTTTGATTCCGCGCAGATAGCTGTCTTCGTTAGATAGAACGGATTCTATTCCGCAAGAATTGCTCTGTTTTATGTATCCTTATGATGTATCGAACGGTAAAGTATGACTTTCCAACAAGCTTGGCTTGCCTGATACCGTGTGGATTACTTTAATTAGACTGATCTTGTACACAAAATGATACCTAGAACATTTATTTCGAGAGTAGTATGAGGATTGTCCAAACACTTTTTTTTTTGCGATGAATTTATGTAGTCCTCACTCTTCCGTTGCCTGTTAAATTACAGATGTATCGAGTGGTAGTTAGGTCTATAGTATTCTATCTAATTCAACCAAATTATCATAAAAAGGCAAGAGATTTTGAAATGGGCCATATTTTACGTGTGATACAGTCTGTTCTTCCTCTTTGTTGAACTTGTCCAAATACTTTTTTCAACCCGCTGGAGACGCTGTGTATAATTTCCCTATCTATATGTTGTATTCGACACTCTAAATTACGGTATTAACAGTAAACAATAATTGCATCCAAACAGCAGTTTGAAGGATATATTTCCAAGTGCAAGTCTACTCCTACTTTTGTGTGAGTTCTTCTTTTCAGTAATTTTTCTTGAGTACATTTCTTTTCCTTAAATTATGTTTGTATATGACAAAGTCACGATGAGTGCTCCTTAACTCTCGGAACGCCAAGATAATTTCATCTCACGGAACGCGAAGATGAGGTATTTTTGAGTATGGTTGTATTCATTGTATTGTATTTTATTTTTTAAGTAGATACTACTTATTAATGAAAAATATAGAAAAAAAACAACTAATACATCATATTAACCTTATAGTTGTAACCATTTTCATGTCTGCACAAAAATAAGGTACCATGAGTCTCTTACTTATTTACACATATAAAGTACTACATATAAAACTACCAGAAAGAAACTACCTTTCTCTCTCACTCTCACATGTAAGACACACCGTATCCGTTGTATTCTGATTCTTGCAAATGAAGCGATTACATTGCTGACCGTATGCGGAGTACTTGTCTTTACCACTACATAAGCAGCATTACCCACGTTTCTTCGCTCCTTGATTGAGAGATTATAAAGTGTAGGTCGTTTGGAAAGAGACGTCATTAGAACCGACAGCAACTTGTTATTTTAATATAAAATGAAATTTTAAAATAGTTACACAAAAAGCCAAAATTGGGTCAAATTGGCTCTTGCTTGATTTTCTTAAATTATTACACAAAAATACATGGGTTTAACGTCATTTTCTACCATAAGATTTATGGACACGTACTTGATGAATACACAGAATTTCACTCTTTCGTTTAATGACTAATGGACAAAAAATAATAATTTGACTGTATGGGTCATATATGACCCGAT
Organism: Lepisma saccharinum; assembly: GCA_022664845.1. Taxonomy (NCBI): domain Eukaryota; kingdom Metazoa; phylum Arthropoda; class Insecta; order Zygentoma; family Lepismatidae; genus Lepisma; species Lepisma saccharinum. Next base: position 47,040 of record JAGDQP010009523.1, read on the forward strand.
CTTGGCGTTCCGAGGGATAAACGACAGAAAATACGTTTTAATTTTTTCTTTCATTATTCCTTTCCTTCTTTTCTCTTTTTGTTTTTACTAATTGGTCTTTATGGATGCTATGCACAAAACTCCAGAAACAACACAAGCAATGCACGATTATCTCCTTTAGCCAGGAGAGGGTATTATACGTGATGTATGTAGCACACAAGTTTCAGGAAGGAATTTATCAATGAAATAGATTTTCCAAAGGGAGATAAGTTTAGTAGAAAGAGAAAACGAATTACCATGTACTATAGAAATAGGAGAACCGACTTTAACTTATCATTTAGGCCCCCCATTATGGGGGACACTTCAACTTTGTGGGGCAGGGCCCCCAAAGCCCACCCGGGATCGGTGCTCTTGCTAGCCAGTGCCTTCTTCTTCTTTTTGGCGTTTTGTCAATTATTAAGTTCAAACAAAGAGGCTCAGCATTAATACAACTCACAAGCACCAATCTGACACAATTTCAAGATTATTATGGTTCGGTGCTGCAGCAGGTGAATGTGGAGATGATATTTGCTTTCGGTATTAATTATTTCCCCAGAATTTGTGCGAGCTGAAGTACGTAATCCTTCAGGTCGAAGACAGACTTGTGATTTGAGATACAATAAACGAAAGAAGTGAAATATTCAACGGGATAGGAATTATTGTGAAGCATTCATTAAAATTGTCAATGGATGTATTTGGTTTCTACACACAACATTCACTTACATCATGTGTTTAATGGTTTGTTGATTCCGTTTCACAGCCAGCAAGAGAAAAGAAGTAAAGTTGTAAAAATGTTTAACACGTAAAAAAATTAAATCCGTAGGACTTTTATTAAGCTATAAAAGATAGCAATCACAATACATTTGCTTTATTTTTGCATGCTGTTACCTGCATATCCTAGGTTTTATTGCCAAATAATTCTCCTCCTCATTTCTCGTACATTTCTATGGACGCCATTTTCCAGATACGGAAACGACAGTTAAAAGAATGTAACGGAAGTAGATCTTGACGTTTTTACAACTTGTGAAAATATAAATGCAACCTGAAACACATGCCAAGGGTCACAGCAAGTGCAGGAATCAACAGTGACCGTTGTGTAATTAGGTAACACTTATCGATATTGGTGAATATGCAATTTTTAATATTATATTATTTTAATGAAGTCATTAGGTCGTCTTCTCATTAGCTTGGCATTTCCAGTTGCAAAGGGACGGGCAGAGTATATTTTCCATTTAATATGTTACCCAATTTGAATTATATACACTAAGGTGAATCAACGTAGTACTTACATTATCAAGCTGTCAAAGCTAGCTAACATAATGACTATAGCTTACGGGACTCGCAAGTTCATCGCCGCAGTAACAAACGTTAGCAATTGGATTCTATCCTGGACGTTTTGTAGATTTTCTACATCTCGAAGATCTCTTCTGATATTGTCCTTCCAACATCTCGGTATTCCCAACGACCTGCAATATAATCTTCGTTTTTCCCCATCCGAAATACATGGTCTGCCCATCTTAGTCCTAGTGTTTTCATTATCCCCTATAACATCGGGTAAATTATAAAGTTTGTGGCATTTTTCATTATATAGTCTCCTCCATTCTCTGTCATCTCGTCCTGTCTCGGCCTGTAGGCCTATATCTTTTTTCAAAACCTTGTTTTCGCAAACACACGTAATTTATATTCCATTGCCAGAGTCTTACTCCAACTTCCGCAAGCGTGAAGTATTAGCATCAGAAAAACCTCTTCTGCATTTCATCAATTACAGTTTCTTGATATTAATCTCGAGGTTAGTAGCTGCTGGACTGTATAGAAACATGAACTGCCCGATTCTAAGCGACTTTTTATTTCTTTTGTAAACTCTTTGCAGTTGTGCCATGTTGCCACTAAAATAATAACTATTTTATTGTCATATCTAGAAGTGACATCAAAATCTGTGCAATGTTCAAGAAATTACAGATATATTGGAACGTACCTGTCGTTGTGAGCGAAGTAAGTGTTGATTATAATCATCATAATTTTCATCTAGTGTACCGCTTATGGACTCTTGTAATAGCTGATTAAAGCAAGTAGCACTAACATTAAGCGGTTATCGATGATCTTAAATTATTTAAACTCAGATGTCATATATTTAAAAGAAGTCGTATTTATACATACAGCTTATATACAGACTAATTTACTAGACAGAATTGTTAACAAATTGCATATCAACTCATGAGTTTCCTCACTCAAGAATTATAGCTTGATTCCATAAAAGACTTGTTCCTTACAGAAACCTTCTTAGAAACTAGCTGCGGACGCGTTACAAGGCCTTTTTTTTGTGGGGGAGGGTTCTTCATGACCGATTTGGATATAAAATATAAATGACTAAGGCTAAAATTATAGAATTTTTACATATTTCATATATTTTACATATATCTGAATTCCGAAAAAGAGCATCGTTGTGCCAATAGCATATTGTCCGTATTTCATGTACGACCGGCCGAAATAACATGGTTCTACATAATGTTTGATACTCGTAAAAGATGGTTCTCACATATTTAAGAATTAAATATACGCTTTCCGTATGTTCGTGCTAGTTCCGTTTTCTGTACGCAATTTAAAATAATGTTTTGTTATTTTAAACCCGTAAATAATCCCTAGCACCTTGATAAATACTTATTTTTTTTAACAAAAATTCGGTGGTTGAGAGCAAAAGGGATGTAACTGCAAAATTGAAGTTTGTGAGTTAATGCTATGAGGACATGTCTTATAGATTGTATTTTGTTGTGTAAAAGCGGCATAGTTGTATTCTAAATCGTTTGAAAGTTATTTGAAATGACGTTAAGGAATAAGTCATTTATTAGGATTGCATTGTAAGTGAATTAAACTAGAATTTCTCAGAAGTACAAAAAAAAATGCAGTTACTTTGGTGTTCAACCATCGAATTGCATCATTTGCAAAAGAAGGATTCTGGACGAACTGGTCTATTTATTAAGCAATTCAAAATTCTGTTTACACCAGCGGTGTTCAACCTAAGACTTGCACGCTACATGTGCATCTGACGACTTAATAGTTTTCCGCCGAATTGAAGATCCAATATATAGGGTAACGTAAGGTTATTTGGCAGTACTATTTTATAAGCTATTGCTAAGAAACCTAATACTGTAGGTTTCAGTATATAGTAACTTACTGTATTCACTTCAAGCTATGCTACTGTAGAGATCTCCCGTAATCAGTGTACCATGAAACAAATAAAATAATCCTTTTTTTTTTTTACAAAATACTGCCGAATTACCTTACCTTAATCTATATAAATTGATGAAATAATTTCAACGATGAACCAACTAGCGTAGGCGCGCACTGACAATTATAAAATGGAGTAATAAAAGAATCACTTGAGCAATTCAGTTCGTAAAGCGTTGTGCGTAAAAGAAACAATGGATCAGAAATCCCATGGAAGAAGATCATAGAAAATAGTAAAACTTGCTTCAACTGAAGAAGACTCACTAATTGATTTATTATGTTCCTCGTCTTTGAAAACTATTTTCCAAGAAACAAGCTCAATCCCATTCTGGATAAATGTAGGAGGAGGGGGGGAGTACCAGGAAATATTAAAACTACAATTGAGACGCTTGACGGGATTTACAACAACTTATTTGTGTGAACGTGTCATTTCAAGTTTTGTGCTTTTGAAAAACAAATACAGAAACAAACATTGTGTACAGAGTAATTTCAGACTAAAATGAACAAGTTTCAACCCTTACGTTGACTCAGTCACTGGTGCAAAACAATGTCATAAATTGCATAGACTATTAAGTTTATCTTTAACCTTATTAAACAGGTCTAATTGAGACAGCGACTTTTTTAAAAATTTAAATCACATTTAAGTAAATATATATGATATTTATTCATCATTCATTATTATCTGAGGGGATTGGTGCAGAAATGGTCTAACCTACATTACAGAGTTGATTAGAAAAAGGTACAGCGTCCGCAAGTTATAGATACGTGGTGAACCCAATATTATTACCAACTTAGATTGATATTTTGGGATATAAATCATTGTTCTTTATGTGTATTTCAATGCCAAAATACTCTTAAAAACATAGAAAATGAATTTGTGGGCTACAAATGTCTGCAGTAAGCTTCTCATATGTAAATGTAATGATTGTATTAAACTTAATATGTATTTCAGTTTAAAATCTTTTCAATCAAGTTCATTTTATTTTTTGGTAACACATTCAATAATAAATGTATTTTTTCTTAAGTACTAAAACAAAGATTTGTTTTTTGGTTAGATCGGAAGACCATTTGGGTTAACTTTCACGGTCTTTTCGTTTAGATTGAATTTAATTTTAAGGCGTTTAGGCAACTTTGGATCAGGTCTGATCGATAGTGATGGGAGAATTGGTAAAATAAAGAGAGTGGGAGAAAACTGGAGAACCCCGAGAAAACCCACGCACACGGTGTTTTTTTTCACCATAATACCCACATGGCACGAGCAGGAATCGAATCGATGACCCACGCACCTGGCCTGAGCGCTGTACAACTGCGCCACCGTGTATATGCGTTGTATGATAATTCGCCTTTTTCAAGAGGATAATTTACAGTGAAGGAGATGAGTCGCGAAAATTTTTCAAACGTTAAACTGGGTCTCGTAGCAATATACCTTGGGAACCGCTGCGTAGAGCATTGATTTTTCATTGTTGTCCGAAGTACTTTTTAATTTTCAATATAGTTGAGAAATTTAGGAGTTTAGGACCTCAGGGTGGCCGCCGATAGGTTAGCGTTTTCGCTTTCTGTGTCCGTGGTCACGGGCTCAATTTCCACCGCGATTCAATGAACGAAGTGGTTCCGACCCCACTTTACCAAAACCTATAGGACCCATGCTTAGAAGCTCAGCGGCTCATTTAGGACGTTAATAACAATTCAATTGATAAATAGTTCAGGAACTAGATGTGAAAATCTTGCATTTCATCTGATAGCATGACTTGTCTACTCCATTGTATGGAGAGATAATCATAGCTTTCAAGCCTTTTGTGTAGTGGTTACAAAGAACGACACACAGGTTCCAGTCTAGCTTTCGGTAATTCAAACCAAGGCTTTCCAGCATTTTATGTATTCCACCAAGGATTTTGCCAGATTCTTCAGTATTGGGGGAGGGGGGGTTATACACCAAATTCACATACAACCACTAATATTAAAAAGTTTTACGGTTGGAAATCGATGAAACCCTGCAAAAGTTTTTTTTAGCCCTGCTAATACCTCAATTTTGGTTTTATACCCCTAAATTAGAACTCCTAGCAGAATTCCTGAGTTCCGTTAAGAGAATGCCAATATAGATTGCCCTTCCATTTTCCTGGATCAGTGCTCGTAAATGAACGCCATAGACAAATAATTAATTTGTTGAACCATTTAATATAAAGTAAATAAATAAATCACGCTATATTTCCGTGGTTCAAATCTGATACAATGTACCGACACGAGTGGTTCGGATCACGCTTTACCAAAAGCTATAGCTTCCGTCCTTAGAAACTTTCAAGTTTATTCAAAGCATTAAGAATGATCCAAACTAACACGAAATAAATGTTCTGGGTAAACTAAACGAAGGACACGAATTTGCTAATGCGAGTAAGTGTTCTCTTAAGATCCCCTCTAAATATTCAATGCTGACAATATCTACCTGCAAATCAAAACATAATTCAAAATAAACATCAATATTTATTGTTCGTCCAGTACCTTCATAATAGAGGAATATTAAAATTTGTTCCAAAATTATCCTTAAGAGTTGTAAATATTATAATAGAAAAGTAAAGCTGATATTGTACTCTCAGTGTCTTCTTTCTTTGCACTTAAACATCTATTACCGAGCTTGTTTATTCACTTCAAAATAAGATTCTTTGGAAACAGACATCAAAACAGTAAATACTTTAAAATGTAATTGAAGTCAGTGTCACCTAGGTAGCTACTAATTGCATAATTCAACCTGCTTATTGTTTTATGAGTAACGTCATACTAATTTTGAAACTTACGAGTATTATTTTAAAAGCACCTTGGTGCTTTATAACATTATTTCTAAAATACCTGGGGTGCTATTCGTCCTGAAAGATTCGGGACAGTACCGGAATTGAGATCTGTGTTCTGGTGTCCCGAAAATAATTTTCAGGGCATATAAACGTCTCGGTTTTTAGCGAATGAGAAAGGAAAAAAAAAATATTATGGTTTCTATTCTTTTCACTGGAATTACGTATAATCTCTTGAGTGTATGAATTCTCTTCACGTAATAATTAAGTTCATGATTCAACTACCTTCAAATTGAACGAAACATGTTTCATTGAGACAGGGACAAAGCGATTTGCTGCTATAAGGCCATTCTTGTCGATATTTGAACAAAGGACTGAATTTATTGGTAATTTTCCACTGAGCATAAAATACCAAGAAGAAAAGTACAGTCAACTTTCTTTAATGAAACTGGAAACACAGCTATGGTCAATCTTTATAAAATAGGAACTTATGGAGGGCAAGATTAAAACTCTTGCCGGAATCCACTGAACGGAGTGGATTAAAGTCCACTTAACCAATAACTGTAGTCTCTTCCTTATAAACTCACCCTCTCGCTTAGGATGTTGAATGAAGCAATATACATAACAATATAAAACCTTTTTATATTTTTGCACATTTCAAAAACTTTCGTAAGTTAGTAGCGTCCTCGATTTTTTCTTCGTGAAATATAGAAACCGTAATATTTAGGTTGTGATGTCTTGGACATAACAAACACTGGAGGAACATCACTAGGTAATAAATTCTAGGCGGTACTACAGTTTAATGCTGTCCTGTATGAACAATTTGCATTTGTATCCAATGTAAATAATTTTTATAAAAGGTATGGTACGTATTTGTGGAAATGTATGTGTTGAAAATACGTAATTAACAGTCAACACTGATTAAATGAAAAGTACGTACAATTACTTAATTTTTGCAAAGTACGATACGGACACGGACGTATGGTAACCCTATTACTGGTGCAAGCATCGCTATTAATTTTTTTGGCGTTTAAATTTCAGTTATGCCTATATGAATATTTGTATGTAATATAAGAAATCAAGTAATATCCATTCTTGGTTGTGCCTTTGATTCCGGCTTCTCTTAACCTCGCCCTACCGATGTAAGTTCAACTCTAAACCTACCTCACGAGGATCTTCAAACTAGCTCTCCCTTCAGATTCACCTCGCGGACTAATTTCCACCTTGTCCATTGAAACTTCCAAGCTATTACAACCTTACGATAGAGCTTCGACTTTAACGTTGCCCAGCATCAACCTCACGTCGCGACTGTGAGGAAAGATATGGGCGAGTTGCTTCGTCCTCGGGTGAGTTTGCTCTAGGGCAGGGGTCTTGAATTATTTTTTCCGGGGCTCGGATTGGTGGTTATTTTGCAATAAAAGACCCATTTGCAGTCCAAATAGTTAGTCGAGTATGAATAAATCAGAACAGTAAGACCAAGCGGTGGTAGATCAGATCTAGGACGTTGCTTTTTCATTCTAGAGGCCATGGGTTCTGACTAAGGTTCATTAAGGTTTTCCAGCTTGTTCCCTCAAATACACCAGGTAAGTGAAAAAGGCAATAAATAAATTCAAAATCATATTTCAATTTATTTATAAGCTATAGGCATCTCGGGTTCAGGCCGGTATACGGTGAAGAAGAGGATGTAGGAAGGTACCATCCGGCCTTTGCCTGGCGTGACTGAAATAAATCTCTGGCAAAATCTCAATCAGAATAGGGGACTGCTGGGATCGTTCCCAGGACCTTTCGAATGCTTAACCATATCAACTACTGAAGTGTGTACCTATAAAACATTCACTCATTACTCTTGACATCATATCAAGACCACCGTGACACAAAGTTACCAAAAAAGCAATAGATAAATTGAAATTGAAATTCGTATCAAACCGTGGAGAAAAGAAGGGTTCGGGGTCCGGATTCGGTACGAAATCTACCATTTGAAGAACCCCGCTCTAGGGTGTTGCAACAATTAGCGAGATGCGGTAGTGGTTCTGAGGTTTTGGTTCCTGTGCAGTATTTGGACATTCAATCCTGAAATACTAAACTAAAATGTAAAAATTCCGAACATGTTTCTATTATATCGCGTCCTTTATTATAAATAAATATAGGGCTATATAGTAACTTAAAATCTGAGTTCATGGTAATGTCCAGACCGAATATATTTTCCAAAGTAAGCTTAACAATCATTCCATGCTCCCACACTACTTTTTGGGTTTTTCAAAATTATATGGAAAGACGAAATACAAAATTATAATTTTAAAAATTTAGGCTTCATGGTGGTAATCGAACTCTGGAATAGGAAGTTTAAACTACTTTAAAGAATTAATTTTCAGATGAGATATTTGACGGCCAGTGAATTATGGCTATAAGCTGGGAAAACACGAGGTGCAAAAAGATGAGCCAAGTTCGCCATCCCTATAAAGTAGTGAAATGGAGGATGGATGAGCCAAGTTGCTTGAGGAGAGAATGTAAGAGGAACACTGGAAGTTGACGCGAGGTGACCAGGTTCATGAATGTTCGTGCCTTAGGGGTGGTGGTGGTCAGCGTGGTGTGTTTTAGGCAGCCACCAGCCTTATGGCTTGAAGATCACGAACCTTGCAACCTCGCGCCAACATAATAAGTGTATATTATCTTCCCTCTATGTAGTTAGAAAGCTATATATTATGAAGTTCATTATAAGCTCTTTCTGGCAGGCAGGAACCCAACAATATACTTCGATGGAAAATGCCAATTAATCATAAACTATTAATTTTCATAACAATAATGTGCATTTACACAGATCAGTAAAAGTTAAGGACAATTGCGTACATAACACTATTACACTTTTAGAGGAATTAGCAATGAGACATACTACATGAATTACTTTTCAAGAAATATATGCAAACGAAATTAACATATAAAAACATCTTAATTTTATATAATATATAAATAACCAAGTTTTATTTTAGTATTGAATTTCAACTAAGCTGAACATGCTGTTCACTGACTAACATTTACGGCCAACTTGAATTTCACTTATCACCAAAACTGGAAGATATAATAATGTTAGAAGCCATGGTTGCCTTACTATTCTGGGGCAGTGAACTGAAGGTTGCAGTTATCGTGAAATGAAAATGTGGATTTTTTTATGCCATTGGTAATACTGCAAATTGTGGTTTTAATTAGGATAGTCCGAGTCTGTTTTGATCTGAGGGACGTATATCGATCAGATGAAAAATTGGGCCACTACCGTCTTGAACTGTAAGATTTCCCTCAATGGCACTTCAGTGATAGAGTGAAGACTGAAAGAATCTCGCAAATCATAATCTTATTGACCTTTTTTAGTTTGCTTCCCTGATCTATATATATCCTTGATCGAAACAGGGTCGCGCTTCGCTACTTGTACTTCTAAGTGTAAAACCAAACCTTTCCTATAAAGCGATCTTGTAAACTGTACTTTTTAGTACAATATGGATACAATTAAAGCAGAAATATCTATAAACCTGCCGGAGCTGAACGACATCTTGAACAACATTCAAGGCATGGAGATGGAACAACACGAAAACAGTGACTGGATTTATTTTATTTTTTTTATTTTGGGACCCTCTGACCACCCCTACCTCTCAGCCAATCTTGGCTCAGCCCCGCTTCGCGCATTTGAAATGCAGCGAACTAAAAGTGTTCTCCACGGGACTGGGGCAGGCCATTCCCGGTATTCGTCTCCCTGCTTCGGCCCCTGAAACGGCGCCGAAGCATGGAGTCGGTAGGACCTGTTGTTCCTCAAGGTATTGTTTTACATAAAAAAAGAGAAAATAATAGCAAAGAGAGGGGGGCGGGGAAGTTCTTTTAGCCTGGCTCCCGCTGGCAAATCCAGGCCCTTTTTCCGCGAGTGGGGGAATTTCTTCTTTTATTATTTTTTTTTATTTTCATTTCAGTTTACAATATGTACATACATGGACCTGAGCTGTAACAAAATACAATCATATATTAAGTACACTGTGTTAGTGGTTTAATGTATTAAGTAATTATTATTTATTTGGGTTAAATTTTACTATTATTTATTAATGTTTTTCACTTTATTAATTCCTGCTTTTATGTTGTGACTTCAGTATTTTCTTAAGTGTCTTCCTTAATCGGTATTATTAGTCCTTACATAGTTGTCTAGTTATTATTGTTAGTATCATTTTTTTTCATTTATACAGTCAAAATTACGTTATTGAAAACACTTCCCGCACTGTGCTATCTGTGTAACTATCTTAATAAAAATTTATACTTCATTTTCCGTAATCTACTCATTAATGATATATAAAATATTACTAAAATAGAAGCAATTCAAATACAAAATACAAGGACACTAAACAATCATTCATTTATATGGACTTCAGTTCCTCTATCTATACATTTTAAACAAAAAAAATATCATCAGCAAATTATCACAGTGAGTGGATTGCCGGGATAGTACCTTCAACATAGGCTCTGGTCAACACTTTCCCGAACAATTTCCCTTTCCCTATCCCGGCCTGAGCGTTAGATGCCGAAAGGCCATAAATAAAATTCAAATTCAACGAAAACAGTGAAGAGAGAAGCAAAATAACGAGGTCGACTTCATAGGGAAGTCCCGAGCAAAGGGAGAAGCTGGTCCCTCTTAGCCAAGCTATAGGTTGACAGGTGACCAGAAGGAAGGCTTCATAAAAATAAGCAAGGCGCTATACAACCAACGCTTTGTCCAGCACTACGAATCAGAGATCAGGATAAGATAGCATACCTTAATAAAGCTCCACAAACCCGACTTGAATTTTCTTCAGTTCACAAAAACACCAGCCAATTTTGTAGATAACATCACAGCTATTCTACAAAGAGTGGAATTAAGTATCACTGATGAGGCTCCACCCGTCAGATAGTTAGTACTGAACTTGGAAGAAAAATTGAAATTCCATTTAAATGAGTGCAAAGCTCGCTTTGGGTCGGAGGCCACGAAGGAATAGTCGAACGCTCCAATTGAACTTCGAGCTGAACTTCCTGAAAAGTAATCTATAAAGATTACCCCAGAACAAATGACACGCCTACTCTCAAAAGGAAGAGAACAACGGAAAGAGACACTATAGAGGACCTGTTGGGAATAAAAAATAAATAGAATTAAAACTACAACACAAAAGCATCATCCTTTTCATTATCATCAAAGCATCCTGAAAAGCGAAAGCTATCTTTCACGAAGACAAAACCTTATAATAAATTAAGATTATTCTCCAAAGAACAACTCCCACAAATTACATATACAAAGGAAGTTGAAAAGGAGCAGACGCACAATCAAGAAAATAAAAGTGAATGAATCTCTAATTTATTACCTGACAAAGAAGAATGTAATTACACACGAGATAGAAGTCTTAAGAGAATAAGTTTTTCACTCTTCCCCACCCTTAAACTGAATGTTTTAACCCTTATTAAACCACGAAAGTTTTCAGGCATGACCTGGACAGGCGTTACCCCAGGGCACTACATGAGAGAAAAGCAAATATAAAGAAATACAGAATGGTCCTCGCTAAATCAAAAGGCAATGATTTTAAACCAGACATATCGTCCATGGTATACAAGAGCATCCTATTCATCTACAGAGGAAGAAGGACTAGTACTCGTT